>MCJB01034075.1:174199-222250 GCA_002018475.1 Nicotiana obtusifolia | reverse complement strand
GGGGGGGGGGGGGTGTTGGTTTGGCTTTTGAGTAGAACTAATGAAATAGGAGAAATGTGCAATATTTTGGGAAAAAAGTAAGAGCCACTTGAATTGAAAAATAAAAAAAAAAATAAAAGAAATAATTGTATGATTGTGAAAAATATTCCTTGATAGTGGTAACCCTTAATGTATTTGTGCTTAAAGAAATGGGAGTTGATGTATAATGATGTGAAGGTGGAGTTATGGTTTGACACAAGTGTGGTGTTTTGAATTGTAAAAGTGTTTGTATTAAAAGTTCTTAGGGAGGTGTAGCCACTCTGATATCTAAATGTATCCCACCCGTCCCGTAGCCTACATTACACCCAGTTCAAGTCCTATTTGATCCTTGACTGAATGAACTCAATAAGTACAGTATACACTACGGGCAAGTCTATGGTTCATCTTTTGTGGCATATGAATGTTGTTTCTGAGAGTGAGTGAATCCTTTATATATAGAGTTCCTAATTGTTCTTAATGTCTGTTGTGTGTGGAACTACTCTCTATTGTTGTGTGAGAGCACTTGATTCACGAAGGAAAGGTAGTAGTACTTTACCTCTATGTTATAGTAAGTGAGCAGGTTATAAATAATGCATGGTACTTTTGAGTCAAATCATGAGGTTAAGATGTTACGATATTGTGCTTAGTCTGTTTTAAAGAGTCTTGGTGTGATGGGTCATAAGAGTTGTTGAAAAATGTCGTGTTTTATGTGAAGTGTAGTTTGATTGCTCGAGGACGAACAATGGTTTAAGTGTGTGTCTTGATGGTAGGCTATAATTGCATATTTTGGTCACTAATTGCACTCTAATTTACTACACTTTACTAGTGTTTGAGCTTTAAATGGTATCATTTTGCACTGAGTGTGTATTTTGTGCCTTTTAGGAGAGATTCCGAGTTATGAAGAGATTGTGGAGCTACTTCGAGCTATTTTGAGCTTTGAAGTTTAAGTAAAAGCCCAAGGATTAAGTCAGGATTGTGTTCGGGGGTCAACGGACGAATAGTACACTTAATGGGAGAAACAAAGAGTTCAACAGGAGGCTAAACCAGATGCGTGACCACACATGAGACCCCCTCCTGCGCGCAAGTAAGGCAGTGCACTGCCAGAGGTGCACAGTCACACCTCCAGGTGCACGGCCGCTCACATCCACTTCCAGAACCTTTACCTAGGGCTATTTTTGTAATTTCAAAGGCGACTCATTTTGACCTATATGAATCCTAGCTCGTCTAAAAATAGGGTATCTCGGATTTTAAAGAACTTTTGGGAGAGAAGAAGGAAAGGAACCAACGGAGACTCAAAATACTTCATCCAATTCATTCAATATGGAAGTTGTTTGATTTTGGGAATTGTAATGTCTTCTTGTTCTTCTAATATTCTTGTGATGAATAACTTCTCCACTATGGAGTAATCTTCCTTAGAGTTGTTGACAGGTATTATGATTGGCTAGTGTTTTGGGGCTTTCTTTCTGTTAATTGAACAAATTCGTTGAATGAGTATTAATTGAATTGCAAAGCGAATTGTAGTTTTACTTTAATCGAAAGAGAAGTGTTGTCGTAATTCGCATTGTGTTATCTTGTTTGAGTTGATTTTACGCCTCTCTCAGTTAATCGAAAGAGCTTAAAGAGTTATCAATTGACCCAATTTAAAAGAATAGTCGAGACGTTCTTTGAAAGATTTTTCATTAACTATATTGGCAAACGTTCTCAGAACCTATCATTTGGTTGGTTAACAGAACTCTCATTCATTCGGAAGAAGAATTTGAATATATAAGATAGCCTAATCATCTATTGAAATCGTAAAAGTCAATAGAAGTTAAGAGTGAACTTAACACAGAGTTACCCGGAATAATAGTTGATCACATATCTTGTCACAACCGTTACTTCTCACCTTGATATTCAATCGTTCCTACTTAGTCATAAAATTTCCATTATTTTCTCACAATCAATGATTTTAGTTTTTATTATTAGTTGATAATAACATAAATCAAAGGTTTATTTCCTGGAAAGTGCTAATCTGAAGATTTATTAGAACATTATTTAAGCCAATCCCTGTGGAGACGATTTAATAATATACTATCTTTGAATAGCGAGCTTAAGTTCTATACACCGGTTTTGTGTTTGTCAATAACCGGCCAAGCGAAGAAAACTCCAAATATCCATAGTTGAGGACGGTCTGGCCAACTCTGAATCGCCTCTATCTTCTTCGGATCCATCTTAATCCCCTCACTAGACACCACGTGCTCCAAGAACGCCACTGAACTAAGCCAAAACTCACACTTGGAGAACTTGGCATAAAGCTTCTCCTCCCTTAATCGCTGCAACACAATCATTAAATATTGGGCATGCTCCTCATGGCTACGAGAGTACACCAGGATATCATCAATGAATAGTATGACAAACGAGTCGAAATAAGGCTAAAATACATTGTTCATCAGATGCATGAATGTTGCTGGGGCGTTGGTCAACCCAAAAGACATTACAAGGAACTCAAAATGACCATAACAAGTCCTGAATGCTGTCTTTAAAATATCTGAGTCCCGAATCTTCAACTGGTGATACCCAGACCTCAAATCAATCTTAGAGAACACCCTCGCTACTTGAAGCTGGTCAAATAGATCATCAATGCGCAGCAAAGGATACCTGTTCTTGATTATAACTTTATTCAGCTGCCTATGGTCGATGCATATCCGCATAGTACCATCCTTCTTCTTCACAAACAGAACTGGTGCACTCCAAGGCGACACACTAGGCCTAATAAACCCCTTATCGAGAAACTCCTAAAGATGTTCTTTCAATTCTTTCAACTCCGCTGCTGCCATATGATACGGAGGAATAGAAATGGGCTGAGTGCCCGGTCAATACCGAAATCAATATCCTTGTCAGGCACAATGCCCGACAATTCTGCAGGAAACACATCCGGAAAGTCTCGCATCACAGGAGAGTCAATAGTAGGAATATCGGCACCAACATCCTCACAAACGCCAAATAAGATAAACAACCCTACCCAACCATCCGTTGGGCCTTCAAATATGAAATTACTCAGCTGGGAACACAATCTAGAGAACCTCACCACTCGATCCTTGACAACCCCGACATACCCAAGATCACATCGAAATCAACCATACTAAGCATTAAGAGATCAACTCTAGTCCCCAATCCCCCTAATAGCCATTGCAAATGATCGATATACACGGTCCATAATAATTGTATCGCCCACCGACGTAGATACAGAACATATGAGACTAAGGCTCACGGGGCATATCTAGATAACGAGCAAAATATGACGATACATACGAATAAGTGGAACCAAGGTAAAATAATGTAGAATCATCTCTGTGGCATACTGAGACAATACATTTGATCAATGTGTCTAAAGCAACGACATCCGGTCTGGCAGGAAGAGCATAGAATCGGGCCTGGCCACTACCTGATTGGCCTCCCCCTCTAGGGCGACCCTTAGGTGCTTGAGCCCCATCCTGAACTGGCTAGGTGGGTGTGAAGTAACTGGTGCTGAAGTCACAATCTAGCTCCTCTGTTGAGCTGGAACTCCCAAAAGGCAGGGGCAAATGTCTCTTTATGTGACCCTAATCTCCACTCAAAACAAACTCTCTCAGACAATTGCAGCAAGTATTAAGGCGGACCTTGAGAACCAAAATAACTGTCAGAAGAACCTGGTGCAGATGAACCCTGAACTGATAATGCACGGGATGAACTCAAAGCAGGAAGCGTACTGAGAGATGACTAGCCCGGACGGGCACTGTATGAAGCATGGCTAGATGATGCACCACGATGAACTGGACGAGCCATCTGAGCAAGCCTATAAGGATGACCCCTGCTGTGGTAAGACTGTCCCCCATAAGGAACACCACTGGGATCACCCGAACCTCGAGGCCTCTTGGCCTCCCTCTCCTGACTACGGACCATCTCCATGTGCCGAGAAATATCGACCACCTCGTCGAGAGTTGCACCAGATACCCTCTCAAACTCATAAGAAATCGCAGGTGACATGTGAGGCCATCAGTGAACCTCATAATCCTCTCCCTATAAGTGGGAACGAACAAAACTGCGTGACGAGCAAACTCTAAAACCTCATCTCGTACTGGGTCACAAACTATGCCATCCTGACGTAGCTCCTCAAACTGTCTGCCCAGCTTCTCCCTGCGAGACTACCGCACGAACATCTCCAAGAAGAGAACGGAGAAATCATGCCATGTAAGTGGTTCTGCACCGACCGGCCTGCGCCTCTTATAAGCCTCCCACTACCTTATGGCAGCCCCAGTAAACAGAAAAGTAGTGAATGAGACCCCACTGGTCTCCAAAATACCTAGCATATGAAGAATTCGCTAGCACCTGTCCAAAAAGGCCTAGGGATCCTCAGACTCAGTCCCATTGAATGATGGAGGGTGGAATCTCCCAAATATCTCTAGTCTCCTCTACTCATCATCAGTCATAATGGGACCCGCCTGGGCCTGAGTAGCCGCAACCAGCTGGTCTGGTGATAACCCTGGTGTATGAAGTCCTTGCATCTTCCCCTCTGGAGTATGAGCAGCAAGAGTCTTACCTTCCCTGGCCTGAGAAGTGGCTGCTGCGGCTGGAACAAAAACTGCCTGAGCAAGGCTAGTGCACACAGTCAAAATCTGAGCCAAAGCCTCCTGAAGGCCTGGAATCACAATGGGCACAGCTGATGCCCGAGCTGGCCCCACTGGCTCAACCATATCTGGTACCTGCTCCTGAGCTTGAGCAATTGGTGGGTCTGTAGGAGCTTTCCTAGCTGCCATACGAGCTGCACCTCTACTCCTACCACAACTTCGGCCTCCGTGGCCCTAGCTGGTGGTACTAGTGGCTGTCTGTCTTATCGTTCCCACGTGTCCTCACCATCTGTAAGAGAATAGGATAACAAAAGTTTAGTTCTCGGAATCAACAAATCTATGCGACAAGAATACAAAAGTGTGAAGTTTTCCTATGGGTTCAATTGTCTCTCGAAGATAAGCCCAGACGTCTCTGTATCGATCTGCAAGACTCTACTAAACCTGCTCATGAATCATGCGACTTATGTAATCTAGACTCTAATACCAATTTGTTGTGGCCCAAAACCAACCCGTCGTGATGGCACCTATCATGGTACTACACATGCCGACTATTCAGGAAGTTCCAACACTTAAATCTTGGAAACATAATAAGACATTTTAAATGAAGAAAAATCTCTTAAAAACAGAATAGGAAATCATAACTCAATACATTAATTCTCCCCAAAATCGGGTAATGAATCTAAACTTGTACACTAAACTTGTTGAACCCCACTATATTGATCCACAACGACAGTTAAGGCGACGAGCTACAAACCCCACTATATCCTTCTTCATTCTTCTCCACCAACAGTGTTGCCTCAAGTCATGTACATCTTCACGGCTCCGGATGAATGAAGTACCACGAACTGTGGGCCTCCTCAAGAATCAACTGACGTAGCCCATCTACATTGTGCACACAAATCCGACCCTGCATGCTCAACACCCAATCATCCGAGATAGTAACATCCTTGGCATCACCGTGCTGAACCGTGTCCTTAAGGAAAAGCAAATGAGGATCATCATACCGGCGCTCTCTGATGCGATCATATAAGAAAGACCGAGAAACCACACAAGCTAAAACCTGGATGGGCTCCGAAACATCTAATCTCACGAACTGGATGGCCAAGGATGGAACATCAACTGCAAGAGGTCTTTCACCAACAGGAATGAATGCAAGGCTACCCATACTCACTGCCTTCCTACTCAAGGCATCGGCCACCACATTGGCCTTCCCTAGATGATATAGATAGTAATATCATAGTCCTTCAGCAGCTCCAGCCATCTTCACTGCCTCAAATTTAGTTCCTTTTGTTTGAACAAGTGTTGGAGACTCTGATGATCCATAAGTACCTCACAAGACACACTGTAGAGATAATGCCTCCAAGTCTTCAATGCATAAACGATGGAAGCCAACTCCAAATCATGAATAGGACAATTATTCTCATGGGGCTTCAACTGACGCGAAGCATAAGCAATTACTCTACCCTTGAATCAAGACATTCCAAATACCGATCTGAGAAGCATCAAAATACATTGTGTAAGAACCAAAAGCTGAAGGTAGAACAAGGATTTAAGCTGTGGTCAAGGCAGTCTTGAGCTTCTGAAAGTCCGACCACCAGAAACACCCTTTTGGGTCCATTTGGTCAAAGGCGATGCAATAGACGAGAAACCCTCCACAAAGCAACGATAATAACCGGCCAAGCGGAGAAAGCTCTGAATCTCCATAGCTGAGGACGGTCTGGGCCAACTCTTAACCGCCTCTATCTTCTTTGGATCCACCTTAATCCCCTAACTGGATACCACGAGCCCTAAGAATGCCACTGAACTAAACCAAAACTCACACTTGAAGAACATGGCGTAAAGCTTCGCCTTTCTCAATCGCTGAAACACAATCCTCAAATGCTGGGCATGCTCCTCCTGGCTACAAGAGTACACCAGGATATCATCAATGAATACTATGAAAAACGAGTCGGGACAAGGCTGAAATACACTGTTCATCAAATGCATAAATGTTGCTGGGGCATTGTCAGCCCAAAAGACATCAGAAGGAACTTATAATGACCATAACAGGTCCTGAATGCTATCTTTAAAATATCCAAGTCTCGAATCTTCAACTGGTGATACCCAGACCTCAAATTAATCTTAGAGAACACCCTCGCTCCATGAAGCTGGTCAAATAGATCATCAATGCGCGGCAAAGGATACTTGTTCTCGATTGTAACTTTGTTCAACTGCCTATAGACGATGCACATCCGTATTGTACCATCCTTCTTTTTCACAAACAGAACCGGTGCACCCCTAGGAGACACACTAGGCCTAATAAACCCCTTATAGAAGTTTCTGAAGCTGTTATTTAAATTCCTTCAACTAAACTGGTGCCATACGATACGGAGGAATAGAAATGGACTGAGTGCCTGTCACAAAGTCAACACCGAAGTCAATATCCCTATTGAGCAGCATTCCTGGCAAGTCTGCAGGAAAAACATTCGGAAAGTCTCGCACCACGTGGACGAGTCAATAGTTGGAGTATCTGCACCAACATCCCTCACAAAGGCCATATAAGATAAACGACCCTTCCCAATCATCTGTTGGGCCTTCAAATATGAAATTACTCTGTTAGGAACACAATCTAAAGAACCACTCCACTCGATCCTTGGCAACCCCGGCATCGCCAATGTCACGGTTTTAGCGTGACAATCCAGAATAGAATGACATGGAGACGACTAATCCATACCCAATATCACCTCAAAATCAACCACTCTAAGCAATAAAAGATCAACTCTAGTCTCCAATCCCCCAATGGTCGTTTTACATGACCGATATACACGGTCCACAATAATAGTATCGCCCACCGGCATAGAAACATGAATAGATGAGACTATGGACTCACGGGGCATATCGAGCAAAACACGATGATACATACGAATAAGTGAAACTAAAGGTCAAATAATGCAGAAGCATCTCTATGGCATACTGAGATAATACCTATGATTATTGTGTCTGAAATAACGTCATCTGGTATGGCAGGAAGAGCATAGAATCGGGCCTGGCCGCCACCTGATCGGCCTCCCCCTCTAGGGCGACCCTTAACTGCCTGAACCCCACCCGAGCTGGCTGGGCAGGTAGTGAAGTAACTAGTGCTGAAGTCATAATTCGACTCTTCTGCTGAGCTGGACCTCCCGAAAGGCGTGGGGGCATTGTCTCTTTATGTGACCCAAATCTCCACACTCAAAACAACCCCTCTCGGACAATGGCGGCAAGTATTGAGGCGAACCCCAGAACCAGAATAACTGTTAGATGAACCTGGTATAGATAAACCCTAAACTGATGGTGCATGGGATAAACTGTGAGCTGGAAGAGGACTAAAAGATAGCTGGCGCGGACGGCACTATATGAACCATGGGTAGATGATGCACCACGGTGAACTGGAGAGACATCTGAGCGGGCCTATAAGGACGACCCCTACTGTTGTAAGACTGTTCCCTAGAAGGAATACCACTAGGACCACCCGAACCTCGAGGCTTCTTGGCCTCCCTCTCCTCACACTCCTGACTACGGACCATCTCTATGTGCCGAGCAATATCGACCACCTCGTCGAAAGTAGCACCAGATACCCTCTCCGACTCATAAGCAACCGCAGGTGATATGTGAGGCCATCAATGAACCTCATAATCCTCTCCCTATCAGTGGGAACCAACAAAACTGCGTGACAAGCAAACTCAGAAAACCTCATCTCGTACTCGGTCATAGACGTGCCATCCTGACGTAGCTGCTCAAACTGTCTGCGTAGCTCCTCCGTGCGAGACTGCAACACCAACTTCTCCAAGAAGAGAACGGAGAACTCATGTCATGCATATGGTGCTGCATCAACAGGCCTGTGCCTCTCATAAGCCTCCCACAATCTAAAGGCAGCCCCAGTAAACTGAAAAGTAGTGAATAAGACCCTACTGGTCTCTAGAATACCTGCCATGCGAAGAATCCGCTTGCACCTGTTCAAAATGTCCTGGGCATCCTCGGACCTAGCCCTACTAAATGAAGGAGGCTGGAGTCTCCGAAATCTCTCTAGTCTCCTCTGCTGATCATAAGTCATAATGGGAACCACCTAGGCCTGAGCAGCTGCAACCGGCTCGGCTGGTGGTACCCCCGATGTCTGAATTCCCTGCATCGTCTGCTCTGGACTACGGGCGGCGGGAGTATGAGTACCTCCCCCAGCCTGAGAATTGACTGCTGAGCCGGAACAAAAATCGCCTGAGCAAGGCTTTGTCAAAGTCTGAGCTAAAGCTTCCTGAAGACCTGGAATCACAATAGGGTGGCTGAGCTGGCCCCACTAGCTCAACCATATCTGGTACCTGCTCCTGAGCTGGAGCAACTAGTGGGTCTGCAGGTGTTGCCCTAGCTACCGTACGAGCTGCACCTCTGCCCCCACCGTGGCCCCGACCGCGACCTCGGCCTCTCGTGGCCCTAGGCGGTGGTACTGGTGGCTGTCCGTTCTGACCGATAGTACGTGTCCTCACCATCTGTTAGAGAATAGGATAACAGAAGTTTAGTTCTCGGAGTCAACAAATCCGCATGACAAGAATATAAGAACGTGAAGTTTTCCTAAGGATTTGGCAACCTCTCGAAGATAAGTATAGACGTCCCCGTACTGATCCGCAAGACTCTACTAAATCTGCTCATGACTGATGAGACCTATGTAACCTAGGCTCTGATACCAACTTGTCACGACCCAAAACAAACGCGTCGTGATGGCGCCTATCATGGTACTAGGCAAGCCGACAGTTCAGATAGTTTCAATACTTAAATCTTTGAAAGATACTAAGCCAGTTTAAATAAAGGAAAATCTCTTAAAAACAGAATTGGAAATCATAACTCAGTACATAAATTCTTCCCAAAACCGGGGTGTCGCTGAGTACATGAGTATCTACGAAATGACAAAGACTAGTACACTGTCTAAAAGTAAAACGAAACAAATAACTTAAAGATAAGGGAGGAGAGTCAAGGTCAGCAAACGCCAAGAAGCTACCTCAATGATCTCCGAAGGTCTAGCCTCTGGAAATCAGCAACCGCCGCGACCGGAAGCACTTGGATCTGCATGATGCAGGGTGTAGCATGAGTACAACTAACTGAGTAAGTAACAAGACTAACTATTGGACTGAAAGTAGAGACGAGCTTAGCAGGTACCATTTAATATAACATTAACAGTAGAGAAATGTAAGCATGTTTTCAAGTTCAACAGATAAAACTCAATATAAGTAAAATAGAGCGACTCTGAATGATATGAGGGATATGACATTTCTATATCTTCATGCAACTGTACATGCTGTATTTGGTACACTATAATGGAAGCCTCACATACTCACACTCTCAGAGTATTTAATCACTCAATACAGTACGGGGCAGGTCTAGCCCAGGGAAGATCCATCCCTCAATATAAATGTATAGGGCAACTCCATGCCCAAGGAACTACATCCCATATGTGAATATATAGAGCAACTCCATGCCCAGGGAACTCCATCCCAAATATAACATCCACTGCGCTCACTGTGGGGGTGCAGACTCCGGAGGGACTCCTTTAGCCCAAGTGCTATAATAAGCTAGGTCCAGGCATAAGTAAATAAAAAAAAAACATGCTGCGGCGTGCAGCCCGATCCCTTAAAATCCTCAAAATTAGGGCATCGGCCTCACTCAGTCATCAATCTCTCCAGTCTCTCGGGCTCTCAATAATCATGAAAAACATCCCAAACAGCGGTGATATAATGCATCAATAAATAACAATAGAGAATGAGATATAATGTGCGAGTAAAAACTATAATTGAGTACAGAGTGGCAATTTAATAGATAATTCAACATGTAACACGACCTCTGGGGGTCCCTACAGTACCAACATATAGCCTAAGCATGATTTCTAACATGATTTGCAGGGCAATTTCTGCAACAGATGGTGAATATATGGATAACAACTGATTAATCGACTATATAGCTCCATGGAATTGACCGAGTCACAATTACTGTGGTGCACGCCCCTACGCCCGTCACCTAGCATGTGCGTTACCTCAACACCACTCACATGACACAAAATTCAGGGTTTCATACCCTTAGAACCAAAATTACCGTCAGAACCAAAATTACGAGTCCACCCATACCAAAATTACTTAAATTTGATACCAAAATCTCAATCAAATCCCTAAAGTTCGGCCTAAGTACTTTCCTCTGTTTTCCCCCAATTTTTCACCCCAAATCACTAATTAAATGATGAAATCAAAGACATAAACATGGAATTTAACCAAAACTGAGTAAGAATCAGTCACCCCAGTCACCCACTTGAAAACTCTCCAAGAATCGCCTCCCACCGAGCTCCCAAAATCAAACTGTAAAAATGAACCCAAACCCTCGTTTTGAAACATTTATGTTTTTGCCCAGGCGACCTTCATCGCGAACGTGGAAAATCCCACGCGATCGCGAAGCACAAAAATGCTGCTCTCGTGAATTAACCTTACGCGAACGCGATGTCCTCCATGCGAACGTGAACCTCTGCTTCTTCAGACCTACACGATCACATCCACCCTCACACGATCACGAAGCACAATCCCGAGTGAACCAGCTACCTTCTCTCCTCTTCGCGAATGCGGCTACGACCACGCGTTCGCGATGCACTTCCTGGGCAACCTACTTAATCGCGTACCCCATCTCGTGAACGCATAGAGTAACATCACCACTGCCCCAAATAAGCCTACACGATCACAGACTTGTCAATGCTATCGCGTATAAGGAAACCAAGTACAGACACTAGAAAATCGTCAACCGTAACACCAAGTCCAAAATTTATCCGTTAACCATCTGAAACTCACCTGAAGCCCCGGGGACCTCAACCAAACATACCAAATAGTGCCAAAACATCATACGAACTTAGTCGAGCCTTCAAATCACATCAAACAATGCTAAAACCACGAATTGCTAATCGATTCAAGCCTAATGAACTTTTGAACATTCAACTTCTACATTCGATGCCGAAACCTATTAAATCACGTCCGATTAACCTCAAATTTTGCACACAAGTCACAAATGACACTACGGACCTACTCCAACTCCCGGAACCTCAATCTGAGCCCGGCAACCACAAATTCGCTCTCGGTCAAACTACAAAATTTTCAACTTTCGCCCTTTCAAGCCTAATTCAACTATGGACCTCCAAATCAAAAATCCGGTCACACTCCTAGGTCCAAAATCACCCAACGGAGCTAACGAACCCATCAAAACTCTATTCCTGAGTCGTTTACCCACAAGTCAACATCCAGTCAATCATTTCAACTTAAGTTTTTAACCTTGAGACTAAGTGTCTTAATTCATTCCAAAACCTCTCCGGACCCGAACCAACCACCCCGGAAAGTCACATAGCAGTTATAGAAAATACAATGAGTAGTAAATGGGGGAATGAGGCTACAACTCTCAAAACGACTGGCCAAGTCGTTACATCCTCGCCACTGCACCTTCACTGAAGCTATATACTTGGACCTCAACATTCGAACCTGCCGACCCAAAATGGCCACCGGCTCCACTTCATAAGTCAAATCACCATCCAACTGAACCATGCTGAAATCCAAAACATGAGACGGATCGCCAACATACTTCCGAATCATAGAAACATGAAATACCGGATGCATACTCGACAGACTAGGCGGCAAGGCAAGCTTCTAAGCCACTTCTCCAATCCTCTGAAGTACCTCAAACCGTCCAATATACTGAGGGCTCAACTTGCCCTTCTTCCCGAACCTCATAACACTCTTCATGGGTGAAATTTTGAGCACTACCTTCTCCCTAACCATGTAACCAACATCACGAACCTTCCAATAGGCATAACTCTTCTGTCTAGACAGCGTTGTGCGAAGCCGATCTTGAATCAATTTAACCTTGTCCAAAGCATCCTGAACCAAGTCAATATCCAATAGCCTATCAACCCACCGACACCGTCACCCATACAAAGCCTCATACGGAGCCATCTAAATGCTCGACTGGTAGCTGTTGTTGCAGGCAAACTCTGCGAGCAGTAGAAACTGATCCCAAGTACCCCCCGAAATTAATGACACAAGCGCATAGCATGTCCTCCAATATCAGAATAGTGCGCTGGAACTATCCGTCCGTTTGAGGGTGAAATGTTATACTCATTTCAACCTGGGTGCCCAACTCTCGCTGCACAACTCTCCAAATTTGCAATGTAAACTACGTGCCGCAATCTGAAATGATGGACATTGGCACACCGTGAAGGCGAACAATCTCGCGGATATAATTCTCAGCTAATCGCTCTGAAAGAATATGTAATCCCAACTAGAATGAAGTGCGTGGACTTGGTCAATCGATCCACAATCACCCAAATAGCATCAAAATTCCTTGAAGTTTGTGGGAGCCCAACTACAAAATCCATCGTGATACGCTCCCATTTCCAATCTGGAATCTCTAGCGTCTGAAGCAATCCACCTGGTCTCCGATGCTCGTACTTCACCTCCTGACAGTTAAGGCACTAAGCTACAACCCCCACTATATCCTTCTTCATTCTTCTTCACCAATAGTTTTGCCTCAAGTCATGTACATCTTTGCAGCTCCTGGATGAATGGAGTACCGCGAACTGTGGGCCTCCTCAAGAATCAACTCACGTAGACCATGTACATTGGGCACACAAATCCAACCCTGCATCCTCAGCACCCCAACATTCCCGATAGTAACATCCTTGGCATCACCGTGTTGAATTGTGTCCTTAAGGACAAGCAAATGAGGACCATCATACTGGCGCTCTCTGATGCAATCATATAAGGAAGACCGAGAAACCACACAAGCTAGAACCTAGCTGGGCTCTAAAACATCTAATCTCACGAACTGGTTGGCCAAGGCCTGAACATCAATAACAAAAGGTCTCTCACCAATAGGAATGAATGCAAGGCTACCCATATTTACTGCCTTCCTATTCAAGGCATCGGCCACTACATTGGCCTTCCCGGGATGATACAGAATACTAATATCATAGTCCTTTAGTAGCTCCAACCATTTTCACTTGCCTCAAATTTAGATCCTTTTGTTTGAAAAAGTGTTGGAGACTCCGATAATCCGTAAGTGCCTCACAAGACACGTCGTAGAGAATAATACCTCCAAATTTTCAATGCATGAACGATGGCAGCCAAATCCAAATCATGAACAGGGTAGTTCTTCTCATGGGGTTTCAACTGATTCGAAGCATAAGCAATTACTATACCCCCTGCATCAAGACACAACAAATACCAACCTGAGAAGCATCAGAACCAAAATCTGGTGGTAGAACTAGGATTTGAGCTATGGTCAAGGCAGTCTTAAGCTTCTGAAGTTTGAGATGCTTCTGTATTACTGTACACAACACATACCCAGTAAGTATGTACTCTAACCTCGAAGAAGTAATGACGAGGGGTCGACTTGACATTTACTAGTGGTCAAAAAGTAATAGAAATACATAAAGTAGGCATGAAAGATATATAATAGGTAACAACGAAACATATAAAACATTTATAGAAATTCCCAACATGAATCTATATCAAATCACTAAATATGTCATAGCCATCCTTGAAGGCACTAACTCGACTGTTACCAAACCAAATATAGTCTTGAGTATTAAGCATGAATTTACCGAGGTGAATGGCCTGATGCCATAGGAATAGTGATACTCAGTACTGTCGAGGCAAGCGGCCCGATCCCATAAGAATAGTGTTACCATACTGCCAAGACGAACTGCCCGATCCCATAAGAGTAATTTAAAACAACACCGAGGCGAACGACCCGATCCCATAAGAGTAGAGAAATTAACCTTGCTCGTGGAAGTACATGCGAGTCGAGAAGACACGGATCCATAGTTCATCAAACATTTCCCAAATTTTCCAAAGTAAGAGGCTAAATCAGTATCTTTATTCTAATCCTCATTCTTAGTCAATATCAAGGAAATCAGTACACAGGATAATTTCAAATACCACAACTAATGCATGACGTGAATCTAAGTCTACTCGGACATAACATGAATATAGTTATGTACAAACTCTTGTCACCTTGTGCATACGTAGCTCTCCACAACAAGTAGCACACAAAAATTAATATACGTAAGGGGATAAATTCTCTCTTACAAGGTTAGGCAAGAGATTTACCTCGCTTTCAAGTGCACTATCCGGCTCTTTAACCTCAGTAGAACTCCTCAAACATAGTCAAGCAATCCGAAGCTAATCAAAAGTCGTATAAACTAATCAATAAGTGCTGAAAAGTTCATAATTTAACTATTATAGTAATTACCCACCCCAATTTGGAAGGCTTCTAAAATTTACCCTGGGCCCACGTGTCCTAATTCCGCAAATTTTCATAAATAAATGTTCGTTACTCATAACCTCACGAATAAAAACATATAATATCTACTCAATTACATAATCATTTTCGTGGTCTAGTCCCATTTTATCAATATCTAGGGTTTTAAACAAAATACTAAAATTCCTACAACTTTCATGTTAAAATCTTCCCATAATCTAGGTATTAAACTCACACTGTGTAGAATACACTTACCTCAAGATGCTAGGTGAAAATCCCTCTCTATAAAGCTCCAAAATTGGCCAAGAGATGTGTGAAATGAAAGAAATGACCTAAGTCTCATTTTTAATTAAACGCTGTCCAGGTCGACCCTTTTTGCAATTGCGAAGAAGCCCTCGCGATCGCGAAAGAAAAAGTGCCCAAGCCCTTGGAAACCTTCTATGAGATCGTGAGAATCCCCACAAGAATGCGACGTACAGACCCCACCAACCTTCGCGAACGCGAAGGGCACCTTGACCTGCCCAGCCCCAAGCCCAGGCCTTCTACGCGAACACGAACCATCTCACGCGAACGCGATGGCCAGTAGCCTAGAGCATTGTGATCACGAGCTCTTTTTCTCAAACGCGAAGAATGAAATCTCCCCCAATCCAATTCCTTCATCGCGAACGCGAGGCCTTCTCCGCATTTGCAAAGAAGGAAACCAAAACACCAGTTGGCAGAAATTTGAACTTAACTCCTGGTGGTCCGAAACAAACCCCGAGCTACCCGGGACCCCGCCTAACTGCACCAACAAGTCCATACACATAATACGGACCTTCTTGAATCCTCGAAACACGTAAACAAATATCAAAATTAAGAATCACACTTCAAAACTAAATTGATCAACTTTTCAACTTCAAACTACTTCAACTAGCTCCGAACGCGTCGAATCATACTTAGACAACTCAAAATGATGCTCAATTTTGTGTACAACTCATAAATCACCTTACTAATCTATTCCCAGGTTTGAAATCCCAAACGGACCTCGATTACACCAAAATCTACTTCAAACCAAACTTAAAGAACTTGAAAACCTTTAAGGTGCTAACTTTTAACATTAAGTGCCGAACGGTCCCGGATCATCATACGATCCTATTGGAACCATCAAATTCCAGTTCCGAGGTCATTTACTCAAAATGAAGACTCAAGTCAAATGAATGCAAATGAATGAATATGACTGAGTATGTAACTGTAATTTAAGCAAATAGCTCAACAGTGGAAATGACCTCAGTGGATCCCAACAGAATAAGCATATAGCCTAAACATGATTTCTAACATGATTCACAGCTCAATTTCTCTAACATGTTGAAATTCATGGATAGAAACAAGATTAGGTAACTACACAGTATCAGAGAATCAACCGAGTCATAATTCACACGATTCACGCCCACACGCCCGTCACCTAGCATGCGCGTCACCTCAACACCAAACAAATAACACGTACGTTCAGGGATTCATACTCTCAGCACCAAATCTAGAAGGGTTACTTACCTTGAACAAGCTGAATCCAATGCGGAGCAAGCCAAACAATACTCTATAAATGTCATCTCGCGCATACCGACCTCGAAACGGCTCGAAACTAGTCAAAAGCAACTCAAGAACATCAAATAACGCCAAAGAAAATAAACCCAATCGATAAGGTCGAATCTTTAAACAAAAACCCAAAGTTAACAAAAGTCAACATCGGGCCCATCTTAGATTACGAATCCCAGCTTACCCAAGCGAAGCCTGAACCAATACAAGCTCACACCAACGAAAACTGACACGATCGAAGTCCGATAGTTCACCAATTCACCAAAATATAGCTCTTGGGTATTCACAACCCAAGAGTCCAACTCACACTAGTTGGGTACCGTATCTCTCGAAATACACCTCGCCAAATTCGAGTGTGTTGTTCTCCTAACAGGAGAACAAAACCCCAAAAGGAATCGAGAAATAAATGCCTCTAACTCATTTTTAATTTTTAAAACTTAGAACATAACTCTAGGTATTGATTTAACGAATTAAATGGGTTTTCAATTAAAATTATGGATTAAAGCTTAAACCAAGGGAATGAATAAAAGGGAAATACTTAAGTTATGGTTTAGACCTTACCCCATGGAAGAAACTTGAAAAACTTCCTTGAATTCTCCCAATCCCAAACTTTCAAGATAAGAAAAATCCCAACAACATTAATAGCCAAAAATGCCCAGTTATTCTGCCTCGTTTCTTGTGTCAAACTGTCTCAAAAGTCACTTTTATGACTCCAATAGATTTCTCGTGAAATTTCAGTCAAGTTAGGCTTTTGAATCACTCCGCTTGACCTTATAATGAAGGAGATATGTTGGTTTTAATATTTGTAAACAGTGCATATTTTTAAATATGAATTCAGTGGCAATTTCGTAATTAATCTGAAAAATTTGGCAACCCAATTCTTAGTAAAATGACCATAAAATCCTCATACGATGTCGAAACTTGATGATTTCAGTTGCTATGGTTTCAAAATTACGATACGGATATTATGGTTTAGTCGAAACACAAATCAAAAGTTTTTTGCTCAATATGGTAGCATTTATACTCAAATCAATGTCGAAATCGAAAAAGAATCCATACAACCCAAACTTATCCAGAACTCATTGGAATTTAACCAAACTTTATGGACATGTACAAAATTATCATACAAATTTATTGGAATAATTAAAACTCAATTCCGAGTCCGTTTAACCAAAAGTCAAACTTTGGTCAACTCTACCAACTTCAAACTTCTAAAACGAGAATCATTCTTCGAAATCAATTCTGAACCGCTCGAAAATTGAATCTAACCATACACGTAAGTCAGAATGCATAATATGAAACTACTCAAAGTCTCAAACAACTGGTTGGGTCGCTATAATTAGTTGTATTAGTTTTGTATATTCTCTAGATTGCTCATGCACTTGTGGCACCGGGTTTTGGGGACTTCTTGCTTTTATGTACTGTTGTACTTCTTATTACTATCACTGTGGTTTATGTATTTCTCACGCTTCACCTCCCAATCATCGGACCATCTGAATGTAGCACCCTTCTAGGTCAATTTAATCAAACCGACAATAATAACCGACAATAATAACCTACTAACCCCAAGAAACTCTTAATCTCGGTCGTTGTGGTAGGACGAGGCCAACTCTGAACTACCTCGACCTTCCTAGGATCTACCTTAATACCCTCACCTGATATAACATGTCCCAAGAAAGCCGCAGAATCCAACAAGAACTCGCACTTAGAGAACTTAGCATATAGCTTCTGTTCCCGCAAGGTCTGAAGCACAACTCTCAAATGCTGCTCGTGCTCCTCCATACTACGCGAGTAGATCAATATGTCATCAATGAAGACAATGACAAATGAGTCAAGATATGGCCTGAACACCCGATTCATCAAGTCCATAAACGTCGTCGGGGCGTTAGTCAAGCCGAAAGACATCACTAGAAACTCATAGTACCAATATCTAGCACGGAAAGCTGTCTTCAGAACATCTGAAGCACGAATCTTCAATTGGTGATACCCAGACCTCAAGCCGGTCTTAGAGAACACCTTGGCACCCAGTAACTGGTCAAAAAATCATCAATGCGCAACAACGAGTACTTGTTCTTAATGTTAACTTTGTTCAACTAGCAGTAATCAATGCACATCCGCGTACTCCCACCCTTTTTCTTCACAAACAATACCAGTGCACCCCAAGGCGATACACTCGGACTGATGAACCCCCTCACAAGAAACTCCTCAAATTGTTCTTTAAACTCCTTCATGCTATACGGTACGATAGAATATAGATAGGATGGGTGCCTTGCACCAAATCAACACTCAAATCGATATCAAGATCTGGTGGCAGGCCTGGTAGATCAGAAGGAAATACATCGGAGAACTCCCGCATCACGGGCACTGAATCAATCATGGTAGTCGCCACGATAGTATCCCGAATATAAGCCAAATAGGCCAAGCAACCCTTCTTGACCATATGTCGAGCCTTCAAGAAAGAGATAACCCGACTAGGTGTACTGATTGATGAACCCCTTCACTCCAATCTAGGAAACTCTAGCATTTCCAAGGTAATAGTCTTGGCATGGCAATCTAGAATGGCATGGTATGGGGACAACCAGTCCATGCCTAGATGACCTCAAGGTCGGTCACATCAAGCAACAGAAGATCCGCTCTGGTCTCACAACAACAAAAAGTCACAACACAGGACTGGTAAACCCGATCCACAATAACAGAATCACCCGCTTAGTGGACATATATATAGGAGTAGCAAAGGACTCACGATAGACATCCAGATATGGAGCAAATAGAGAAAACACATAGGAATAAGTAGACGCTAGATCGAATAGTACTGAAGCATCCCTACTCCAAACAGAAATAATACATGTGATCATGGCGTCTGAAGCTGTTGCATCAGGTCTGTCTGTAAAGGCATAGAACCTAGCCGGAGCGCCACTTAGCTGGCCTCCACCTCTAGGGCGACCCCTACCCACCTGCCATCCGCCTCTGGCCGGCCGGATGGTCGGTCCGACAGCTAGTGTGGTTATCATGGGTTGATGGCCCTGCTGCACTACTTGCCCGAAGCCTGGGGCAAAACCTCCTCATATGGCCAACCTTCCCGCATTCGTAGAAACCGCTCGGTGCGAAAGATGACTGACCCTGGGCTAACCCTGGTGACTTGATTACCCACTGGAAGGACCTTGAGTAGCTGGTGGACGGTAGGTGCTCTCTGGAATGGCGTTAAAATAGGGCAGCACTGGAGAAAACCCAGAAGGCGGTGGTGCTAAATACATAGGCCTGCTAGACTGGCCCCTCACAAACTGACCTTTGCCCTCAGACGAAGAACCACTGAATCCTCCCAAGTATCGAGGCTGCTTGTACCTTGGCGCATGCTCTAGGCCCTACTGACGAATACCCTCCATCCTTCGAGCTATCACCACAACCTGCTCGAAGAGGTCCCCATCTCAACCTCTCGGGCCATAGTAACCTGGTAGCCATAATGCAAGCACGTGATAAACCTCTGCACTCTCTCTGCATCTGTGGGGAGTATCATAAGTGTGTGGTGACACAAGTTAGAGAACCTTGCCTCATAATCAGACACCGACATCTGACCCTGCTGCAGCCGCTCGAGTTGACCTCGTAACTCTTCCATCTGAAAGGATGGAATATATCTCTCCAAAAGAAAAAAAACGTGTGAACTGGTCCCAAGTAAAGGGAGGTGAATCAGCTGGCCTACTATAGAGATAAGACTGCAACCATCTACGGGCCTTGCCCTCTAGCTGAAATATAGTGAAGTCAACCCCGTTGGACTCTAATACTCCTATGTTATGCAGCATGTCGCGACAACGATCAATGAAGTCCTGTGGGGTTTTCTCTCACCAAAAAATACATGAGAATGTAGCCTGGTCCACCTGTCCAAATGTTAACTAGCTGAGCCCCGCACGCAGGTAGTGCACCAAGGGTTTGATATACGGCAGCACCGTGCCCTGGAGCATGAGTGGTAGGGGTCTGTGCTCCCCCTCCCACCTGAGATGTGACTGGGTCCGCTGGAAATAAACCAGTCTGCGTCATAGAATCCATGAACTGCAGTATACCGCCCCTGACCTCCTGAAATCTCGGTGCAGTCATGAAATCTGTCGGGGCTGGCTCAACTTCAGGCGCCTCATCCTGCTCCTCCAATAACGAGATCTTCCACTAGATCCACTTGTGGTACAACAGGAGCAACTCTAGGACGCCCTCGTCCTCTAACAAGAGCTGGAGCCTCTACCTCGGCCTCTAGCAACCACGGGAGTAGCTCATCAACCGCCGGGTACAATTGTCACGCGTATTCTTACCATCTGTGAGAAAAATAAGAGAAAGATACTTAGCACAATATTAACTGCATGATAGGAGATGAAGAAAGAGAAGTTTCCTAACACCCTATAGTATGTCGAAGATAAGTATGGACGCCTCCGCACCGATCCTCAAGACTCTATTAGGCCTGATCATGACTTCTGAGACCTATGTGAACCTAGTGCTCTGATACCAAGCTGTCACGACCCATTTCCCACTGTAGGCTTTGATGGCGCCCAGCATTAGGCAAGCCAACGGTGAGCTATCTATTTAATTGTTCATTTTATTATTTTTGAAGTCATGAATTTTATTTCATAAGTAAACCAAGAATAAATAGGCATGGTGATTTAAAGCATTAAATAAAACGAAAGAGATAAATAGTGATATTAATAGGAAAAAATCATATGTATCTACTAGAAATTTTTCAAAACCCGGTGTCACAAGTGCACGAGCAATCTAGTAGAATATACAAACCACTACAACTACTGTCCGAAATAAAATAGACAAAAATATAAAATAAAGAGCAAAAGGAAGGACACTTCGGGTGCTGCGAATCAGAGCATGGAGGAGCAGCTCACCATTAAGTTTCCGTGTAGTGTGGATGCGCGCCTGATCGGATACTAGATGTACTTGCCTCAGTACCTGCATAATTTGGGAGAGGCATAGCATGAGTACATAAATAACGTGTATCCAGTAAGTATCTAGTCTAACCTCGAAGAAGTAGTTACACGGGGTCGACAACGATATTTACTAGAGTGATAAATAAAGTGCAGGAATTATAAATAGGCATGAATACAACAGTAAAAATGGAATAAGAAAACAATAAATAATGATCCCTTAACAGAATGTCAATTTAAAATATCCAACTATCACATGCCAATTTTTAACAATTAAGATTCATCAAGTAATTATCAAATCTCAAGTCATGAAGGAAATACCATGTACAACAGGACTCCTAGCGATATCACGCATGAATTATGCCGAGGTCGTACTGCCAAATACAGAATAATTGTGTACACTGTCGGGTGTTGACCAGCGCGAACCATAGATGAATCTAAATATGTTGCTGAGACGTTCGGCCCAATCCAAAGAAATAGAGTCACTCTAGAAAGCACGGACAACAACTACAACACAGGAATAGTACACGAGGAAGGCATAATTTCGACCAACAATTAAGTATTCCACCAAAACTCAAGATAATAAAGCTCGGTCTCATAAAATCCCATATCCAATTTCTATTATAAATTCAAGTAGTTAAACTAAAAAGTTGGATTCAAATAATACGAGTATTGCATGGTCAAGTCCTAAGTCTAGCCGGACATAAGCATAATTTTAGCTACATACAAACTCATGTCATTCCGTGCGTACGTAGCACCCACAATTATTAGCAAATAACAATTTAAAACACCTATGAAAATTATTCCTTTTTACAAGGTTAGACAAGAGACTGATCTCGTTTCTAAGTCCTCTTCCCGGTCCACAAATTACACTAATAGACTCAAATCGGTGCCGAGCAATCCGAAAATAGCCAAAGGTCGAACAAATTAATCAATATATGCTCAAAAGTTCAGAATTCAACAATTAGAGTAATTACCCAACCCAATTTGGAAAATTCCTAAAAGTCACCCCTGGGCCCACGTACCCCAATTCTGGAAATATTCGTAAATAAATGTTACCCATGACTTTTCTAGCTCAAATATATAATTTTTACTCAATTTCATAATTATTTTCGTGGTTGAATCTCATTTTTACCAAACCCTAGGTTTGTCAACATAATCCTATAATTTTCATAATTTACATGTTAAAATCTACCCATAATCTATATATTAAACTCACATTATATAGAAATTACTTACCTCGAGATGCTAGGTGAAAAACCCTCTCCAAGGACCTCTAAAATCGGCCAAGAGTTGAGAGAAATGAAGAAAATGAGCCTAAGTCCCGTTTTTAACTTAAGTCACTGCCCAGCGATCCTTCTTTGTGATCGGGAAAATGCCCTATGGATCGTGAAGGCAAAACTGCCAAAGGCCCCTGAAAAGCCTCTTCGAAGTCGCGTGAAGCTCCACGCAAACGCGAAGACCATCCCCGGCCAATAATTGCGAAAACGACCAGCACTTCACGAACGCGAAGGGCATCCACTTGCTGAGCCCCCAGACCCAGGCTCGTCTACACGAAGGCAACCCAGCGATCACGAGCACGGAGGCCACTGACCCACAGCTTCGAGATTGCAAACCCTATTTTCGCGAATGCGTTTAACAAAAACCCACAGCCATAATTTCTTCATCACGAATACGAGGCCTTCTCTGCGTTCGCGAAGAAGGAAACCACAACAGCAAATTTCAAAAATTTTGAACTTAGCTCCGGGTGGTCCGAAACTCACCCGAGCCACCCAGGACCCTCTGCAACTGTACAACCAAGTTCATAACCAGAATCTGGACCTACTCAAAACCTCAGAACATAAAACAACATCAGAATCAAGAATGGTGTCCTAAAACCAAATTAATCAACTTATGAACTTCAAACTTCTTCGACTAGCTCCGAATGCGACAAATCATACTTAGACAACTCAGAATGACGCCAAATTTTACACACAAGTCATAAATAACCATACAAACCTATTCCCAAGCTTGGAATCCGAAATGGACAGTGATAACACCAAAGTCTACTACGAACCAAATTTAAGAAACTCTAAAATCTTCAAGAGCCGAAACGCACCCGGATCGCCCGAATCTCAATCCGAACATATGCCCAATATTATAATCATCATAAAACCTACTGGAAGCATTTAATCCAGGTTCCGGGGTCATTTACTCAAAATGATTGCTCAAGTCAAACTTGGCCACCTTAGGCCATTATTAAGGAACTAAGCGTTCCCAATCCCGATCCCTTCCAAAATGAAACCAACCATGCCCGCAAGTCATAAAATAATAAAATCACATACAAAAAGTCTCAAATAGAAGAGAAAAAATCTAGAAAGCAATACGACCGGTTGGGTCATTACAGATTAGTGCAATTCCT
Organism: Nicotiana obtusifolia; assembly: GCA_002018475.1. Taxonomy (NCBI): domain Eukaryota; kingdom Viridiplantae; phylum Streptophyta; class Magnoliopsida; order Solanales; family Solanaceae; genus Nicotiana; species Nicotiana obtusifolia. The sequence goes on along the minus strand of MCJB01034075.1, from coordinate 198,479 downwards.
GCATCTGTCGATAGAAATACAAAAGTTTTTATCATAAAAGTAGCGACTTCAAAATTATATTTTGATTGAGTTGAGGATTACTTTTGACTATGCACATGTGCTCTTAATATTTTACGAGTTGGTCAATTACTCAGAGGCAAAAATTATACATTAAGAAAACATGCAAATGTGGATGTCGCACAGCTTCAACTAACACAGTAGTAACTGATTTATACTTATGACATAGTAGTCTTAGTCTCAATATCCTGAAGCAGCTGACACATTGCATCATAAGATGCCCTCCCTTACTTAGAGCATTCATACTGCAAAGTCGTACTCACTATTTTCGCTATCTCCTCTTTTCCCACCACTTTCTTTGTTGGCAGTACTTCTGCCGTATAGCTATTCCTAGCTCCTCCGTTAGCATAGCTGCATTCATTTTCTGTTCTGCATATAGTGGCCATGCAATCATGAGTATACCATTGTTCACACTTTTCACAATTGAATTCCATTCACAATGCATCAAAAACCCTTCCACCGATGGACGGCTTAAGATCTCCACCTTTTTTACCCACATTGGGATTACCTATTGAGAATATTGTCCAAGATTAACACAATTTTGGCTTGAAACGGATTAAAAAAGATTTCGTAAAAGCAATATTTGCTCTCTCATAATGAATAATGAGATTGCACTTTAAGATTCAACTTTAGTGAATATGACACGCTTTTTGAATTTCTATACTAATATAACCAAATAATAGAAAAATTCTAGTCAAAAAAATGCAATAAGCAGTTTATGAATTTTAAGTGCAAATGGGAGCGTATATGAGATATGATACGACGCCATGCTTCACTACTTCTTTGGGGTTAGGCTAGATACTTACTAGGTACACGTTGATCTATGTATTCATGCTATACTTCTGCACTAAATGTGCAGGATCTGATAGGTTCATATGGTGGCCATCTTGGCGCCTAGGCACAACTGCTGAGGGGACTTTATGATGAGCTGCTTTCTATGCTATGCACCGCAGCCCACAGAGTCTCCATCTTATTTATTTACTTTATCCTATTTATTTAGTATTCCAGACCGATGTTGTATTATTATTGCACTATTTAGTAGACGCTCACGCACTTACGACACCGGATTTTTGGATGTTGTAGAAGTTGTTTGTGGTTTTGCTTTGCATTTACACACTTTTATTATCTTTTCTATTTGAATTGTAAGTTTTCATGCTTTTAATGCGTTGATTTCTTTATTTAATAAAATTCACGATTTAGAATATAATAAAATTTATAATTAAGTTGGTAGTTCACCGTTGGCTTTCCTAATAACGAAGTTGGGCGCCATCACGACCTATAGTGGGTTTTGGGTCGTGACAAGTATTTTCTTTCATTTCGACAAAATGAGTACTTTCTTTTCATGACGTAGAAAAAGTATTTTGTTTCATTTCAACAAAATGAGTACTTTCATTTCATGATGTTGAATGATTTATTTAACTAATTGTTGTTGACAAAAATAATCATCAAGCATGAAAAAAATCTGAAAATAAAGAAGAAATACATTGTCACAACAGAAAAGACAATGAATAAAATTTACATCAATAAATTAAAGGATGGATACTGAGCTATTTTTTAGGTATCACAACAAAATTAAAAAAAAAACACTTGTCACGCCCCTAATTCCCCACTGGAGGATGTTGTGGTGGCACCTAGTCTCTAAGACTAGGTAAGCCTAACATGCATGGAGGAAATAACATAAAAAATAATAGAACTTTAACAAATACCGCTAACAATAACTCCCAAAATCTAGTGAGACTGAGTCGTAAGCTCTGCACAAGTATGCTGTAAAATCCCTAATACAATACTGTCTAAAGAAAGAGTAAGCAGTAGAAAAACAAGGACAGAGGGTGACTCCAAGGCACGCGAACGCCGGGCATGTGTACCTTGAAGTCTTCGAACTGAATACTCTACTCACTGGTGCCCAGCCTGGGTCGAGGTACTTGGATCTGCATAAACGTGCAGAAGAGTAGCATGAGTACAACACAATGACACCTAGTAGGTATCAAGCCTAATCTCAGTAGAGTAGTGACAAGGCCCGATCAAGACACCTATTAGGATGAGAAAAAGAAACTGAACTAGTGTTGTCTAGTCTAATAATGAAAACGAGGAAATAGTAGCAATAATGCAATACAAAAAGGTAAGATATAACTTAATTTTACGCAATAAAGGTAACAAGGAAGGGCCACATAATAAGAACATCAAGAAAACAATACGCACAAATACAAGTGAGGTAAATGAGAGATAACAACAAGAATCACAACTGAGGTACCGCCTCGTAATCTCATTTCACAATCACAATCACAATCTTTCCTTATATTGCCGCATGAGCCTTATGTATAGATAGTCTGAAAATATTTTTTTCGAAATAGCTACATGCAATTTAGCCCACACTATGTCGTCGTGTTCATAACGACTCGACAGGTCGTTTTGCCTTATAGATCCGTGTTTCTTTAAATAAGACTCCTCGTATGTGCTTTTACTATTTTATGACATGTGGGGATGGTTAGTTCGGGATTTAGAAAGATTCGAGTTGAAATGGGAACACTTGGTTCCTTAAGGTTGGCGAAAAGGGCTATGTTTGACTTGGTCAACATTTTTAGAAAATGATAGAGGAATTGGGCTTTGACAATTCCAATAGGTTTGTATGGTGATTACGGACTTGGACGTATGTTCGGATCGGGTTTTGGATGACCCAGAAGCGTTTCGGCGCTTATTATTAATAGTTGGCATTTTGAAGGTTTTAAAGTTCTTGAAATTTGGTTTGAAGTAGGATTTGGAGTTATCAGGATCCAATTGGATTCCGAGACAGAGAATAGTTCAGTATGGCGATTTAAGACTTACACACAAAATTTGGTGTCATTCCGAGTAGTCTAGATATGTTTTGGCGCACTCGTAGCAAGTTGGAAGAACTTGAAGTTCATAAGTTGATTCAATTTAGTTTGGGGTGTCATTCTTAGTTTTGATGATGTTTTATGCGTTCCGAGGGTGCGAGCGAGTACGTTTTATGATTTCAAACTTGTTGGTATGTTTGGACGGGGCATCGGGGGCCCCAGATACCATTCGGACGATGCGCGGAAGCCTTTTTTGCTTTGGCTAATCAGCTGATGCTCTCAGCTTTTGGTGCAATAGCATCTGCGCAAGGCGAAGTGCAGGTGCGAGCTCGCAGAAGCGAGACAAGGACTACAGCAGCAACCCAATGTGGGTTGCCCAGTGACCGCAGAAGCGGGGAAGGTACCGCACCTGCGGGGGCGCAAGTGGGAAGAAAGCCATCGCATAAGCGGTATGGGGACGCAAGAGCAACGCACTAACCGCAGAGCCGCTGGTCGCAGAAGTGAGGGGGCGAGCTGAGGGGAAGACCGCATTTGCAAGTCCCTTTCCACAAATGCGGAGCCGCAGAAGTGAAATCACTGAAGGCAGTGAGGTCGTTTGAATACGGACTTAGGCCATGTTTTGTTCATTTATTTCACTTCTTGGGGCGATTTTGGAGCTTTTTGAGAGGGGTATTCACCTAGCAACTTGAAGGTAAGTAATTTTTACCTAATTTAAGTTAAATACATAGATTATGGTAGATATTAACATGTAAATTTGTGAAAATTATGGGTTTAGATGAAAAACCTAGGTTTTGATAAAAATGGGATTTAACCACGAAAATGATTATGGAATTGAGTGATAATTATATATTTGAGTTCATGAGTTTGTGGGTAACATTTATCTTCGACCGGGGACGTGGGCCGAGTGTGAATTTTAGGAATACTTTAATTGGGGTTGGGTAATCACTCTAATCGTTAAATTAAGAACTTTTAAACATTTATTGATTAATTTATATAACATTTGACTAGTTTCGGGTTGTTTGGCAACGAGTTGAGGATTTATGGCATATTTGTGGATCGGGAGGGAGCTTGAGAACGAGCTAAGCCTCTTTCTTGACCTTGTAAGAGGGAAACTCATCCCCTTAGGTGTATTTTTATTGTGAGTTATATGTGTTGGGTGCTACGTACGCACTAGGTGACAAGAGTCCGTGCGTAGCAATATTCTATGTGACGTCTGTGTAGTCTTAGGCTTACACCATGCTTTGGATTTCTTATGTTTGGGAAGAATTGAAGGATTTTATAATAACTCTGATAATTCTATGTTCACTCGCGTCCCAAGTATTTGCACGAGCGAGGTAAATTTCTTCTACTCTGGTGGGAGCGGGCCGTTCGCCTCGGCGGGTTAATACATGCATCTATGGTTCGTGTCGTTCGACTCTCAGTAGTGCACAGTATATTTCTGGATCGGGCCGTATGACTTAGGCATAAATCGTGCGTGATAATACTCGAAGCCTAATTTTACTTGATATTATTTTATGGTTTGAGCGGTTATGTTATTTAAATGACAGGAATTGACTCGAAAATTTGTTGATAGTGAAGAATTATAATTTTGTGCTTGTTGTTGAGTTGTATTACTTGTTTTACATAATCCATGTCTATTTATAATTCCTGCATTTTATTGTTAGCCCATAGTAAGTGTCAAAGTCGACCCCTCGTCACTACTTCATCGAGGTTAGACTTGATACTTACTGGGTACAAGTTGTTTATGTACTCACGCTACACTTCTTCACTAACTGTGCAGGTTCTGAGGCAGGTGCACCTGGTAGTCAACCCTGCGAACACCCCTGACACCCCAAGGCTAAGCGGTGAGCTGCCTTCCGAGTCATTCTGCAGCACCGGAAGTCTTTCTTCTATGTTTTGCTTTTATGTCTACTTCATTTTGGACAGTAGTTTAGTGTTTTTAATATTCTACTAGTAACTCATACACTTGTGACACCAGGTATTGGCACACACACTACTCGTCTGTATGGTTTTCGATTATCACTATTGTTATGATTGCACTTAGCTGCTTTCATCTTATTTATTTGAATTTTCTGTTTTGTAACCGTTTAATTAATGAAAATCTAATTACATGAAAAATTTTTAAAGGGGGAAATAACGTGGATAGTTTACTGCTGGCTTGCCTAGCGCGCAGCTGAGTGCCATCACGACCTATAGGAGAATTGGCTCGTGACAGCAAGGTATCAGAGCACTAGGTTCACATAGGTCTCACAAGTTACGAGCATGCCAAATAGAGTCTTGCTGATCGGTGCGGAGACGTCCGTACTTATCTTCGAGTGGCTATAGGGTTTTAGAAAATTACTCTTTCTTCATCTCCTATCGTGTAGTTGATGTGATACTATGTATCTTTCTCTTATTCTCTCACATATGGTAAGAAGGCGCGCATTGGATATTCAAGAACCTGGAGGAGCTGATCCCCCTGTTGCTAGAGGCCAAGGTAGAGGCCGGGGGAGGGCTCCAGCCCGTGATAAGGGACGAGGACGTCCCAGAGTTTTCCCAGCTATGCCACCAATGGATCTAGTAGAGGATCCTATTATTGAGGAGCAGGGCGAGGTGCCTGCAGCAGAGCCAGCCCCGGTGGATTTCATATCCGCATTGGGATTTTAGGAGGTCATGGACCGTATGCTGCTGTTCTTGGATTCTATGACTTAGGCTAGTCTATTCCCAGTAGACCCAGCCACATCTCGGGTGGGAGGGGGAGCACAGACCCCTACCGCGCAGGCTCCAAGGCATGTAGCAGCTATACCTGAGCCCATACTAGCTGCGACCGACGATCCGCATAGACAATTGGACAGATGGACTAGGTTAAAACCTCCTATCTTTGGAGGTGAACAAAATGAGGACCCCAAGAGTTTATTGATTGGTGTAGGGACAGACTGCACAACATGAGGATATTGGAGTCCTATGGGGTGAACTTTACTACCTTTCAGCTGGAGGGCAGGGCCCGTCGATGGTGGAAGTCTTATATTCTTGGAAAACCAATAGGTTCTCCTCCCATGACTTGGGATCAATTTACACGCCTCTTCTTGGACAGATATATCCCACCTTCTCAGAGGGAAGAGTTGCGATTTCAGTTCGAACAACTCTAGCAGGGCCATATATTAGTGACCGACTTTAAGGCGAGATTCTCTGAGTTGTCTCTCCATGCACTTATGATACTTCCGACCGATGCTGAGAGAGTGCAGATGTTTATTGCAGGGTTTCACTTTGCTAGCCAGGCCACTATGGCCCCAGAGGTTGAGATAGGGACTTCTTACGAGCTAGTTATATAGATAGCTCTGAGGATCGAGGGTGCACGTTAGTATGGTCGACAGTAGGCTATGAGGGATAAGCGGTTTCGGCATTCTGGGGAGTTCAATGGTGCCTCGGCTGGGGGCAGGGGTCAGTTCGTGAGGAGTCAGTCTAGCAGGCCCCCATATCCAGCACCGTAGCCTCCTTGGGGTGCTCCAGTGCGGCCCTACTTCAACGCCATGCAAGAGAGTTCCTACTGGCCGCCAGCTATCCAGGGTTCCTCCAGTGGGTATTCAGGCCATCATGGTTAGAGTTCAGGTCAGCAATCTCCATTCCGAGGGGTTGTTACGAATGCTGGGATCCTAACCACATGAAGAGGTTTTATCCCGGACTTCAGGGCAAGGAAGTATAGCAGCGTCACCAGCCCGTGATTTCAGCACCAGTTGCTGCACTAGCCGTCTGGCCACCTAGAGGCGGAGGGCAGGTGGGTAGGGGCCGTCCTAGAGGTGGAGGTCAGACAAGTGGAGGCCAGGCAGGTGGCGCTCCAGCTAGATTCTATGCTTTTCAGGCAAGACCAGATGTAGTGGCCTCAGATGCCGTGATCACAGGTATTGTTTATGTCTACGATAGGGATGCTTCGGTATTATTTGATCCTTGGTCTACATATTCATATATCTCATCTCGGTTTGCTCATTTCCTATGTGTTTCCCCTGAGTCCCTAGGTGCTCCTGTCTATGTGTCCACTCTTGTGGGCAATTCTGTTATTGTGTATCGGATCTATCGGTCCTGTGTTGTTATATTATATGGTTATGAGACTAGAGCGGATCTTTTGTTGCTTGATATGACCGGGGCATGGACTGGTTGTTTCCATATCATGCCATCCTTAACTTTTATGCAAAGACTGTTACCTTGGTAATGCCAGAGTTGCCTAGATTGGAGTGGAAGGGTTCATCTGTTAGTACATCTAGTCGGATTATCTCTTTTCTAAAGGCTCAACACATGGTCGAGAAGGGGTTTTTGGCTTATCTACCCTATGTTCTGGATACTACTACAGAGACTCCGGCGATTGATTCAATGCCCGTAGTTCGGGAGTTCACCGATTTTTTCCTTTTGATCTTCCAGGCATGCCACCAGATCGTGATACTGATTTCTGTATTGATTTGGCTCCAGGTACACATCATATATCTATCCCATGATACCGTATGGCTTTGAAGGAGTTGAAGGAACAGCTTAAGGAATTGCTAGCAAAGGGGTATGTAAGACCGAGTGTATCACCGTGGGGTGCACCGGTGTTGTTTGTGAAGAAGAAAGATGGACTATGTGGATGTGCATTGATTACCTCCAGTTGAACAAGGTCACCATTAAGAACAAGTACCCGTTGCCGTGTATTGATAATTTGTTTGACTAGTTACAGGGTGCCAGGGTGTTCTCTAAGATCGACTTGAGATCGTGGTACCATCAGTTGAAGATTCGGGATTCGGACGTTCCGAAGACTGCTTTCTGGACTAGATATGGCCATTATGAGTTTCTAGTGATGTCCTTCGAGTTGACAAACGCCCCAGCGATGTCCATGAATTTGATGAACAGGGTGTTCAGGCAATATATTGATTCATTTGTCATTGTCTTCATTGATGACATTTGGATATACTCGCATAGCATGGAGGAGCACGAGCGGCATTTGAGAGTGGTGCTTCAAACCTTGCGGGGAATAGAAGCTATATCCTATGTTCTCCATGTGTGAGTTTTGGCAAGATTCTGTAGCATTCTTGGGACATGTTATATTGGGAGAGGGTATTAAGGTTGACCCCAAAGAGATCGAGGCAGTTTAGAGTTGGCCTCGTCCTACCACAGCGACTGAGATTAGGAGCTTCCTAGGGTTAGCGGGTTATTATCGTCGGTCTGTGGAGGGTTTCTAATCTATTACATCACCTTTGACTAGGTTGACCTAGAAGGGTGCTCCATTCCGATGGTCCGATAATTGTGAAGTAAGCTTTCTGAAGCTCAAGGCTGCATTGACTTCAACACCAGTGTTAGTGTTACCTTCCGGTTCAGGGATGTATATTGTGTATTGCGATGCTTCACGCGTCGGTTTTGGATGTGTATTGATGCAGGAGGGGCGAGTTATTGCATATGCTTCATGTCAGCTGAAGCCCCGTAAGAAGAATTACCCTGTACATGATTTGGAGTTGGTAGCAATTATTCATGTTCTTAAGATCTGGAGATATTATCTTTATGTGTTGTCCTGTGAGGTTTACACCGGTCATCACAACTTGAAGCATTTGTTCAAGCAGATGGATCTCTATTTGAGGCAGCGCAGGTGGCGTGATTTACTAAAAGACTATGATATCACCATCCTTTATCATCCGGGCAAGGCGAATGTCATTGCGGATGCCTTGAGCAGAGAGACGGAAAGTATGGGTAGCTTGGCATTCATTTCAGCAGAGGAGAGGCCATTGGCTTTGGACATTCAGCCCTTGGCCAACAGACTTGTGAGGTTGGATATTTCATAGCCCAGCCGAGTTCTTATCTGTGTCGTTGCCCAGTATTCACTATTGGAGCAGATCAAGGCTCATCAGTTTGATGATCCAAACTTGTTGGTTCTCAGAGAGACGGTACTACAAGGTGGTGCCAAGGAGGTTACTATCGGCGAGGATGGTGTTCTGCGACTCTAGGGTCATCTATGTGTTCCTAATGTTGATGGATTGAGGGAGAGGATTCTAGAGGAGGCATACAGTTCTCGATATTCTATTCATCCAGGTGCTACGAAGATATATCACAACCGGAGGCAGCATTATTGGTGGCAACAGATGAAGAATGATAGAGTTGAGTATGTTGCGAGGTGTCTAAATTGCCAATATGTTAAGTATGAGTATTAGAGGCCAGGTGGCCTACTCCAGCAGATGACTATACCTGAGTGGAAATGAGAGCGCATTACCATGGACTTCGTAGTTGGGTTGCCACGGACCTTGCGGAAGTTTGATGTAGTTTGAATCATTGTCGACAGGTTGACCAAGTCAGCGCACTTCATTCCGGTTGTGACCACGTACTCTTTGGAGAGATTGGCCCAGATTTATATTCATGAGATTTTTAGGTTGCATGGTGTACAGTTTCCATCATATCAGATAGAGGCCGTCAGTTTACTTTGCATTTCTAGAGAGCAGTACAGAGTAAGTTGGGGACCCGGGTAGAGCTCAGCATAATCTTTCATCCGCAGACCGACGGGAAGTCAGAGCGGATAGTTCAGATCTTAGAGGACATGCTCAGAGCATGTGTGATTAACTTTGGAGGGCAATGGGATCGATTCTTGCCTTTAGCCGAGTTACCTTACAATAACAGATATCAGTCCAGCATCGAGATGGCTCCATTCGAAACATTATATGGTTGGCGATGTCGTGCACCCATCGGATGGTTTGAGCCCGGCGAGGCCAAGTTATATGGTACTAATTTGTTGAAGGTTGCCTTGGAAAAGGTAAAGTTGATTTAGGAGCGACTTCGCACAGAGCAGTCCAGACAGAAGAGTTACGCAGATCAGAAGGCGCGAGACTTATCATTTATGGTGAGCGAGAGGTTCTCTTGAAAGTCTCACCGATGAAGGGAATCATGAAGTTCGGGAAGAAGAGCAAGTTGAGCCCAAGGTTTACAGTCTCATTTGAGGTGCTTAGACAGGTTGGGGATGTTACTTACGAGCTTGCTTTGCCTAACAGTCTATCAGGAGTTCATCTGGTTTTCCACATGTCTGTGCTCTGGAGGTATCATGCTGACAAGTCGCATGTGTTAGATTTCAACACGGTTCAGCTAGATGTGAGCCTGGGTTATGAGGAGGAGCCAGTTGCCATTGTTGACAAGCAAGTTCGCCAGTTGAGTTCCAAAAAGATTTCTACAGAAAAGGTTCAATGGAGGGGTCAACCAATCAATGAGGAGACTTGGGAGACCAAGGAGGACATGTAGAGCAGATATCCACGCTTGTTCAGCACACCAGGAATGATTCTGGACCCATTCGAGGATGAATGTTTATTTAAGAGGTGGAGAACGTAACGACCTGACAGGTCGTTTTGCCTTATAGATCCCCGTTCCCCTAATTAAGAATCATCGTATGTGCTTTTACTGTTTACGACATGCGGGGATGGTTAGTTCGGGATTTGGAGGGGTTCGGGTTGAAATTGGAACACTTGGCTCCTTAGGGTTAGCGAAAAGGGTTAAGTTTGACTTTGGTCAATATTTTTAGCAAACGGCCTTTGAATCGGGATTTGACGGTTCCAATAGGTTCGTAGGGTGATTTTGAACTTGGGTGTATGTTCGGATCGGGTTTTGGATGATCTGGGAGCGTTTCAGCGCTTAATATTGATAGTTGGCATTTTGAAGCTTTTAAAGTTCTTAAAATTTTGTTTGAAGTAGGATTTGGTATTATCGGAGTCAAATTGGGATTTCAAGATCGGGAATAGTTCCGTGTAGTGATTTTAGACTTGCACACAAAATTTGGTGTCACTCCGAGTAGTTTAGGTATGTTTCGGTGCGCTCGGATCAAGTTGGAAGAACTTGAAGTTCATAAGTTTATTTAATTTGGTTTGGGGTGTGATTCATAGTTTTGATGTTGTTTTATGCGTTCCGAGGGTGTGAGCAAGTCTATTTTATGATTTTGAACTTGTTGGTATGTTAGGAGGGGCCTTAGGGGCCCCGAATACCATTCGGACGATGCGCGGAAGCCTTTTTGGCTTTGGCTAATCAGCTGAAGCTCTCAACTTCTGGTGCAATCGCACCTGCGGAGGGCTAGCCGCAGGTGTGAGCTTGCAGAAGCGAGCCAAGAGCCGCAGAAGTGGCCCAATGTGGGCTGCCCAGTGAGCAGAAGCGGGGTAGGCACCGTACCTGCGGAGATGCAGGTGCGAAGAAAGCCATCGCAGAAACGGGATGGGGACGCAGGTGCGACGCACTCACCACAGAAGCGGTCTCACAGAAGCGAGCTGCTGGTCGCAGAGGCGAGGGGGCCAGCTGAGTGGAAGACCGCATCTGCAAGTCCCTTTCTGCAGATGCGAGCCACAAATGTGGCTATGGAGATGAAGAAGCGAAATCCCTGAAGGCAGTGAGGTCGTTTCAAGACGGACTTAGGCCATGTTTTGTTCATTTATTTCAGTTCTTGGGGAAATTGTGGAGTTTCTTGGAGGGGTATTCACCTAGAAATTTGAAGGTAAGTAACTTATACCTAATGTAAGTTAAATACATAGATTATGAGTAGATTTTAACATTAAATTTGTGAAAATTATGGATTTAGATGAAAAATCTTGGTTTTGATAAAAATTGGATTTAACACGAAAATGGTTATGGAATTAAGTGAAAATTATATATTTGATTTCGTGAGGTTATGGGTAACATTTATTTTGGAAAATTTCTGGAATCCGGGCACGTGACCCCGAGGGTGAATTTTAGGAATCCTTAAATTCGGGTTGGGTAATCACTTTAATAGTTAAATTATGAACTGTTGAACAAGTATTGATTAATTTATATAATATTTGACTAGTTTCAGGTTGTTTGGCAACGAGTTGAGGATTTAAAGCATATTTGTGGATCAGGAGGCAGCTTGAGAATGAGGTAAGTCTCTTGCCTAACCTTGTAAGAGGAAAACTCATCCCCTTATGTGTATATTTGTTGTGAGTTATATGTGTGGGGAGCTTACGTACGCACTAAGTGACGAGAGTCCGTGCGTAGCTATATTCTATGTGATGTCCGGGTAGTCTTAGGCTTACACCTTGATTTGTTTGCACTGTTATGTTGGTTATGCACATCAACTGCTTAGAAATGAGCTGAGATTAAGGATTTTGATATTTAAAGTCTCTAGTTTGGATTTCTTATGTTTGGGAAGAATTGAAGGATTTTATAATAACTCTGATAATTCTATGTTCACTTGCATCACAAGTATTTCCGCGAGCGAGGTTAATTTCCTCTACTCTCATGGGAGCGGGCCGTTCGCCTCGATAGGTTAATAGATGCATCTATGGTTCGTGTTGTTCAACCCTCGGCAGTGCACAGTATATTTCTGGATCGGGCCGTACGACCTCGGCATAAATCGTGCATGAGAATACTTGAAGCCTAATTTTACATGATATTATTTTATTGCTTGAGCGGTTATAATTATTTAAATGACAGGAATTGCCTCGAAATTTGTCGATAGAGAAAGAATTATTATTCTCCGCTTGTTGCTGAGTTGTATTACTTGTTTTACATAATCCATGTTTATTTATACTTCCTGCATTTTATTGTTAGCCCATAGTAAGTGTCGAAGTCAACTCCTCGTCACTACTTCTTTGAGGTTAGACTTGATACTTACTGGGTACATGTTGTTTATGTACTCACGCTACACTTTTGCACTAACCGTGCAGGTTCTGAAGCAGGTGCATCTGGTAGTCACCCTGGTGCACACCCCTGACACCCCGAGACTGAGCGATGAACTGCCTTCCGAGCCGTTCTACAGCACCCGAAGTCTTTTTTTGTGTTTTGATTTACTGTCTACTTCATTTCGGGCAGTAGTTTAGTGTTACGTATATTCTACCAATAGTTCATGCACTTGTGACACCAGGTCTTGGCACACACACTAGTGGACTGTATGGTTTTGGGATTATCACTATTGTTATGATTGCACTTAGCTGCTTTTGTCTTATTTATTTAAATTTGCTGTTTCGTAACCGTTTCATTAGTGGAAATCTAATTACTTGGAAACTTATTAAAAGAGGAAATCACGTCGATAGTTTACTGTTGGCTTGCCTAGAGGCGGAGCTAGACGCCATCACGGCCTATAGGAGAATTGGCTCGTGATAGCGTGGCTTCAAGTAATTCACTTACTAGCAACATGCAAATAAATCCCACCTTATGCCGCCGCATGCACATTAACATCTATCCTTATATCGCCGCATGCGCATCAATATCACAACACAATAACAACTCACACCACAAGTGCCAGTATGCCACAACTTGCTAAAAGAATCAACAGTTTTAATATTTCCACAACAAATAGTCCATGGTTCAAGCACAATGTGTACAAGAATCGCAACAATAACGGAATAAAAGTGAAAAGCTCAACATGAAAGATGTCCCAACCATTTAACAACTTCGCCTCAATGTGATAACGGCTTTTGCAACTTCAACACTAATAACTCACAAGAATATATTCCATGAAATAACAACTCCAAGTAAGGTAGTTCAACAATTTAAGAAGTAACAAGACAATAAGGGAAGCAATAACTTCAACTAAAGCATATATGAGAAAATAACAAGTAAAAGGTAGAAAAAGTGCTACAATGTCAAATACGCGTGTGAGAGTAGTTAACAAATGTATGAGTGAATTAACAACGAAAGAGAGGACATGTTATAACAACTCAACTAGAGGCATAGAAATAGTCAAAATGGCCTAAACCTGTCAAATACCATACATAGCCCGTGTACCCACTCATCACCTTGAGTACACGACATTCACACAACACATTTAGCACAATCAATCCAAATCAGAAGGGGTAGTTTCCCCCACTGTAACGATCCAAAATCATGCCTTAGGCGTCGTGATGGCACCTAGTCTCTTAGACTAGGTTAGCCAATTATTTACAACAATTAGGCCAATTTAACCATGATATTTTAAATCAGAAATTTATATAAGTACCGAATTAAATGTGAAATATGCCTATGCGGCATTAATCAGTACAACCTCCCAAGACTAGGTAATACAGAGTCACGAACTCTAGCTAAATACATGGAAAGATCTCAAAGATTGAAATACAATATTGTTCGGATATCAAGCTGACAGTACAATAAAAGGAAAGGACTCCAAGGGATTGCGACGATCAAGCAGCTCTACCTTGAATCCTCAGGACCGATAAGCAAACTCTGCTTGAGTCCGATATCACCAATACCTGGATCTACACAAAACAATGTGCAGAAGTGTAGTATGAGTATACCACAGTTAGTACCCACTAAGTATCAAGACTAATCTCGGTGGAGTAGTGATAAGGTACAAGTCAAGACACCTACTACTCAAAATAACATGTGCAGTATAAAAGTATAAAGCTAATAATGAAAGCAGAAATCAATAAATGGTAACAAGAATCAACATATGATATAAACAATAAAGTAATAATAACACCGTTAAAGTACCAACGAGAACATATAAGAAAAAGTGACAATCAACTAATCAACCCGTTCTAAAACAAGTTCACAACGAATTACTCTATGATACCTCATCTCATAATCACAAGTCACGAGTCTCAAACCACAATCATATGCTCACGACACCTTGTGCCCACATTTCTAATCACCGCCACACGGACAACTCATGTGCCAATATCTCAATCCGCCCGGCATGATCACAGGCTCACAATCACAATCCGCCCGGCATGGTCACCCCAATATCACAATGAAAGCAGATAGTACAAGAATACATGGGCATGATCAATAAATGTCAAGTTTCATACTCCTGAACTAGTACAAGTGGCATGCTACGGTGTACGCTTGTGCGACGGTACTATTACAGCCCAAGTCAACAAGTAATATTAAAGACATCGAGTAGCTTATTGAAGCAATACAACAAGTCATGTAAGGTGTATAACATACACACAAAAAATCACACCATCACATGAATATCATCAACATAATGCTCCAAGGCAATCACACATCATCCCTGACATTGGCACTCTTGTCTCTCCGATAGCCACCCGTATCACTCTGCCCTGACAATATCATTAGCCACCCGTATCACTCTGATAGCCACCCATACTACTGCACATAATATCTTCCCTTATCGCTCCGCCCCGACAATAACACAATAGCCACCCGTTTCACTCTACACAATCAACAACAGTGAGATGCCACCCTTATTCTACGCATAACAACAACCAATCCACACCACAATTCACATTTGCTAACATCACAACAAGATGACATATCAACTCGTACCAGAAGTGCCCATAGGCCACAATCTTTCCAAAACAACGATACAAATATCACCATATCACATAGCCCACGACTCAAACACAATGTGTATAGAATCTCAATAACAACAAAATGAACAGGAAAGTAACTCACTAATGATCCACTCCCTTTAAACACAACTTCAATTAAAATAGATTAGTGACTTTCAACAACTTCAACTCCAATTAATTGCTTAAGATTAGACTCAATAATGAAGGTATCTCCATGAAATGGCAAACTTCCAAATTCTAGTGTGTGTGAAATAAACTAACAACGAAAGAGATGGCATGAACTAGCAAATACGTCTAAGCACATGAGAATAAACCGACAACGAAAGGATATCATGTAACAATAATTTCAATTAAAAGTAACTCAATAATAAAGGAGGTCACATTACAATAAAAGAGGTAACAGCTCCAAATAAAGCATATAAGAGTAAACTTGATAAGTAAAGGATATGACAGAAAAAAGATATAACATGTGATAACAATTACAAATAAATACATGAAAGAATCCTAAGATTCTAAAATGGTAAACTTCCACATATAAGCCTGTGTATGCACTTGTCAGCTCGCGTACACAGCTTTCACATAACACAAATAGCACAAACAACTCAAATCCTAAGGGGTAGTTTTCCCACACAAAGTTAGCCAACTTACTTACCTCAAAGAAGCTAAATCAATACTCTAAAATGACCCTCTATGTGAAACAATCTCGGGACGGCTCAAATCTAGCCAAAGTAACTCAAAAACATCAAATAATGCCTAAGGAAACAATTCCAAATGATAAAGGTCGAGTATTTACACATTTACTCAAAGTCAACCAAAACGTCAAACCCAAGCCCACACCTCGAAATCCGATAAAAAATCACAAAATCCAATAGCCCATTCAATTATGAGTTCAACCGTACTAATTTCACTCAAATCCGACTCCAAATCGATGTTTAAAACTCAATTAATCACTTTAGGAAAGTTTAGATTAAAAAAACACCAATTTCTTCTCTTTAAATCCTTAATTCAGGTGTAACAATCCACGAATAAACAAAATATATGATCAAAACAAAGATAAAAATTACTTAACCTCAATATTTGGGTATTTATCTCCTCCAAAATCGGCTTACCTCAAAAAGTGAAGAAAATAAACTCAAAATCCAGAAATTTGATGTTTTAATGTACTGCCAGGGTCCTTCACGATCGCGGTCTCCAACCTTGCGATCTCGATTCAAAAAACGTTCAGCTCAATTTTTACCTTTTGTTATCGCGGCCATGCTCTCACGATCGCGATGAACAAATTCCAAGAAGCTTGCCCAACTCTTCCAGAAAGCCTCTAGTATAATAGCCATAACGTTTTGTACAAAACTCCAAATGACAAACCGTTTGACTTTTGGAAAAATAGACACAATAAGCTACAACTTTTTTTTTTTGGATCTTCTCCAATTCCTTATAGATTGCAAGATATAAGCTTCTAAAGCGAATCCTGTGATAGCAAAAATTTCTTCTAAACGATAGCGAAAAGGCTTCCGCAATCGCGATTCACAGTGCCCAAACAACAATTTGCTCTTCCTGAATGCGACCAAAAATCCCCTATCGTGATGCACACCCTTGTGGCAAAAAACCAACAGCTAGAAATGGCCTAGAAATGGTCTGAAACCACCCAAGAACTTACCCAAGCCCCTCCAAACCCCGTCTGAACATACTAGCAGGTCCCAAAACATATTACGGATCTACTCGAGGCCTCAAATCACAAATAATAACATCAAAACTACGAATCATCAAAATAATGAAGTACAGGTTTTGTCCTCCATAGCTATCCTTTGTCCTCTTCTCTATTTTTGTCTAAAATTCATCCTCCAACAATGAAGTACAGGTTTTGTCCACCCCATTTCAAGCAAAATAAGACCTTCACTCATCCGATTTTGGTGTGTACCGATGACCAAGAGATGAACCTCCCATTTTTGCACTATAAGACTTGTCGAATCTCTCTGCCTCGGTCAAGATCTAATCATTTCATGAAAGAACTGAGTGAATCACGTGAATCCCTACTACTATTCCAACGTTCAGATTTGAACGACTTCATTTGAAATCTGAAAATTTCAATTCCCGTTCATAAAGCCCTAGATCTGTGTTTTTTGGCCCATTAATACCTCTCCAGGTCTCATTCGAAGGACATTCTGGAATCTCCTCGAGAAAACCTAGTTTTATTATCCGAAAATCCCTCGACTAAGCTATTCGTTTCATGTTGACTATCATCTTTAAAAGATCATATTGTTATTTTCTTAAATCTCTGTTGGTTTCAATCACATCAATAACATGTGCAGTATAAATCACATCAAAGGTTAGATCAAAATCAAACTTCTATTACTTTGCTGGTTTAAATTTTTTGTTGTGTTTTAAATGTTTATTTTTTGTCAGGACTTAGAAATACATGTCTAACCTTATGATGCTAAGGTCTGCCAAAATTTGTTCATCATGTTTGCTAAAAGTAATTCGACAACGTTAATGATTACTAGCTCGTTAAAATGCACTTTCCCTTTGTTTATGTCCGCTTTTGTGTTAAATACTTCTCTGAAATTTAAGTCCCTTTTATAATGTTAGTTTAACTTAATAAAAGTAAAAATGCGATTTATAGATAGGTGTTCTTTCTCCATGTATTAGAAATCGTGACTTCGTATGTTGAAACTTTGAGATGCTAACCTACTTTGTGCAGTTGTATTATTCTCTATTCATGTTCTAAGGACAATGTAGAGTTTATGACCTAAGAGCTTTCAGGGCTTAGGTACCATGCCTTAGGAATAAAGCTTATTGCTATAAGTTAGTAAAAAATACAATATGAACCTCTCATATATTAGTATAATACAAG
The DNA here is from genome assembly GCA_002018475.1 of Nicotiana obtusifolia. Classification (NCBI taxonomy): domain Eukaryota; kingdom Viridiplantae; phylum Streptophyta; class Magnoliopsida; order Solanales; family Solanaceae; genus Nicotiana; species Nicotiana obtusifolia. The sequence goes on along the minus strand of MCJB01034075.1, from coordinate 180,534 downwards.
CTTCTTCCACTCTTGATTTAGGATATCATGCCTATAAGGTAGAAAGAATATATTGTACTTAGATTTAAAATGACATGTGTTCTTGCCTTCCTCGGTTACACGAGTACATGTTTGACTCCCGAGATCACCTTGTTGGGCACCATATCTAGTAAAAATACAAACTTGAGATCTCCATATTACCTAGTGAAATTGATTTCATGAAGTTATGTCAGATTGTCTGTTGGGATATGTCTTCTATGTGGTGTAATGATTTGTGAATATGAGTATATTTCACTTCTATATTATCTTTGTAGAAAACATACTTCAATATTCTTCCATAGGGATTAGTAGTTTCTTTTTTTTAGAATGGTAAGAAGTATCATACTGGTTCTAGTTAATTTAAGCCCTTGTGATGAAATGTGAGTACTTAAAATAGATTTATTTAGACTTGATAAATAGACAAGAACCAGTTTGTAGTCTTTCATGGTGGAGTAGCGTGTTTTTCATTTTTCTGGTGCATTTTCTTCTAAAGATTATATTATCCTTGCTAATGTCTTCGTTTCTATTCTCTCTTTGTTTTGCATGAACACTTTGGAGAAAAATGGGGTCTTAATGCAAGACCCCGCCAACCATGGAGCCATTGCATATTCCCTTTGAGTCCGTTATTTCTCTTGCGCTGTACAAGAGCAGTAGAGAACAGAGTTAGATATTGGATTATCAAATAAATTATTATTATTATTATTCTATTTTAGCTGCTCGTTTCCTGTACTGATCGTTGTCTTTTGATTAACTTCTTGGTTTCTACTTAACAAATGACTTACATAGGATTAATGACTTAGTCTTATTAACTGAAGACTTCCATTTTAGTTAGTAATTCCTTTTTCTTTTACGTAAGAACCCGTTAAGATGGATTTTGAAACTATTAGATTAAGGTTGTTTACGGTTCAATATAATTTGATGTATCAAATATTATTTCAACTATCACCATTCCAACCTCTAGAAATTAAATTATACTTACACCTAACACATTTTTTAATTTTAATTATCTTAAGTCCGATTGGTAAACCATTTTAATATGGATTTTATAGAGTGCCTTACACCTTCCCTTTCAGATTAATTGAACCCTTACCTTAGACTCTACAGTTTAGTAGACCATATAGTGTTAATAAAAATAGGTGTCCTAATTCACCTTTAAAATGATTAGGCGGTGACTCATTAACTTTAATAAAATTCGGAATTACCAATATGTTGTACCTTAGTTTAAAATGGGGTACAACACAACTCCCGGTCAAACTTACGAACATTCCAAACCTTCAAATTTTCAATTCTCGACAAAATGCATCAAATTAAGCTACGGACCTTCAAATCCAAATCCGGACATATGCCTATGTTGAAAATCAGCATATGATGCTATTGGAATCATCGAAACACCATCTCAGAGTCATTAACACAAAAGTCAAATTCCGGTCAAGTCTTACCGCTTAAGCTTCTAAAATAAGAATCATCCTTCCAAATCAATCCCGAATCATCCAAAAACCGAACCCGACCACACATGCCAATCACAATACATAATAAGCAGCTACTCGAGGCCTTAAGTCACCGAACGGGACTAATTCTAAAAACGCCTAGTCGGGTCGTTACACCCACACAAAGTTAAGCAAGATACTTACCTCAAACAAGCCAAATAAATGCCCCAATTAGCCTTTCCTACGAATATCCAACTCTGAACGGCTCGAATCTAGCTAAAATAACTTTATACCATAAGTACAAACCATAAGAAACAATTCCAGATAAAAAAGTTGCAATCTTTAAAGAAAATCAAGAAGTCAACACAAAAAGTCAACCCCGGGCCCGCATCTCGAAATCCGAGCAAACATACAAAATTCGAACACCCATTCAATGACAAGTCCAACCATACTAAAATTATCCAATTCCGACCTCCAATCGACCTTCAAATCCTGAATTTATAGCTTAGGAAGTTTTCACAAAATTCCCCAATTTTTCCAATTCAAAACACTAATTAAATGATGAAAACAATGATGAATTCATGAATAATAATCAAATCCAAGTCAACAACACTTACCCAGATCAACTCCTTGAATATCCCTCCCAAAATCTCCAAAAATCGAGCTCTCTAACTAAAAAGATGAAAAATTAACAAAACCCTCGATCCAGCCCTTTTCTGCCCAGTTATTCCGCACCTGTGGAAAATCCATTACAGGTGCAGCTCTTCATTAAGCCAGGAAATTCCGCTTATGCGGCCACATGGGCGCTTCTATGCACCTGCACCAGCGACAGCGCCCGCTTCTGCGACCCTAGGCCATTCTAGCCATATCCACATCTGCAACCAAATCCCTTGCACTGCGTGCCTGCAAATGCGAAAAGCACCTCGCATCTGCAGTCGCTGCCAAGCCCATAGCACCTTGTTTTTGTGATCCAACCAACCTCACCTGCGGCTCCACACCTGCGGCAAAGCCCACTGCAGGTGCGGTGACACCAGAACGCCAGTTGTGCTTCAGCAATCAACCTAAGTCCAATGAATTCGATTTCAATCTGAACAACACCCGAGGCCCTCGGGACCCCGTCCGAACATTACCATCAAGTTCCAAAACACATAAAGAACTTACTCGAGGCCTAAATACGCATCAAACAACATTGAATCTATGAATCGCACCATATTTCAAGCCTATGAAATCAATGAACATTGAAATTCTAAAACCAATGCCGAAACGCATCAAACCAACCCTGATTGACCTCAAATTTTGCAAACAAGTCATACATGACATGAGGACCTATTCCAACACCCGAAACCGAAATTCAGACCCGATATCAATAAAGTCAACTCTCGGTCAAACTCCTCAACCTTCCAAACCTTCAATTTTCTAAGTTTCGCCAACTCAAGCCAAAACAACCTATGGACCCCCAAATCAATATTCGGACACACTCCTAATTCCAAAATCTCCATACAAATCTATTGGGATCATCAAAACTCTATTTGGAGTCGTCTACACAAAAGTCAAACTCCGGTCACCTCTTTCAACTTAAGCTTCCGACTTTGGAACTAAGTGTCCCATTCCACTCAGAAACTCAACTGGAACCAAACCAACTACCCCGACAAGTCACATAACCATAGTTATAACGTAGAGGAGGAAAAAAATAGGAGAACATGGCTAAATTACTCAAAACAACCAGTCGTTACATCCTTCCCTTCTTAAAACAATACATTCATCCTCGAACTACTATAAACAAAGTTTTCTGAGTTGTGTAGCTTGGCAAGGTTGAAGCCAGCTCCCTTTGTAGGAAAACTTTTGCGACTATAAACAAATTAACTGTTTGTGTAGCTTGGCAAGAGCCAGCCCCCTTTATTTTGTAGGAAAACTTTCGTACCTATGATTAAGATTGCTTTCGTCGAGTCTCTTGCTTTGTTCCTTGTACTGTGGTTGCGGGAGATTTTTGATTTTCGGAATTTGTGAAGTTGTAGGTTCAGGTGGCTCTTTAGGTTGTGAGGTCTGAATTGGTGGTGAATCGGGTTTGGGTGTAGGTTCGTTATCCTCCCAACTTGGAGTGAATTTTTCTGGTCATTTTGGCCATTCCTGGGGTTTGTAACTGACAAGAAATTCATATTTACCTGGACGGCTTAATGAGCCAATTGAAGGGTCTTTATTTTGATATCTAGCTCGAAATTGTTTTTTAGTGGTTTTCCCCCTTTTCTTGGATTTTGGCTTGGTTTTGTTGTTTAATCTTGCTTTCCTCGAGTCTCTTGCTTTGTTCCTTATACTGTGGTTTCGTACCTATGATTAAGCTTGCTTTCACGGAGTCCCTTGCTTTCTTCCTATACTGTGGTATCAGAGCCAGCCCATCCTTTCGGAAGGAGGAACAGTTTACCAAATATGTCTGAGTCATTTCCATCATCGTCTTCTTTTGCAAAAATGAATATGTCCCCTACTCTGTATAAAACCCTGTCCAAAAAATATGACTATCTCTATGAAGTAGACATCCTACCAGATGAACATTAAGTGTCTTCTACCGAATTACCTCTCATAAACCCTTATTCAGCTTTCGCCAAAAAATCATTTGCACCCCGGACACAAATTCGTTCCCTTGTCCAACAAAGACCAAAAGGAGTCAAGGAATATATTGTTGTCTCAAAACTTGACCAACAACCTATCCTTGCCACCCGAGAAGAACAATTCATCACTATTCAAATCTCAGATGATTTTCCCAGGCAATGAAGAGAGCATGGGTTTACCCATATCCATTTTGATGCTATCCGTGTCGCTTTAACATATCACGGAAGAAAAGGTCAACCTGTTGTAGCTCGACTTTCTCTTCTAGATACAAGATACTTGGAGTACCAACGTGCAAATTTGGGTACTGCAGAAGTTACCTTGAATGCTGGGACAGTCTTCATCACAATCTTTCCAAATTTCAACATGTCCCTTTATGATCCATACCTAACCGAAGCACTAAAAATCCAAGTCCAAATCCAAGGAGCCCCTCAAGCCAAAGATTCCATCCAAGCCACTCTTCATCACCAAATGGCATGGCGAGTCCAAAATCATGCCATGGATCTTTGCCTTCCCGGAGGAGAAAATGCCTTACTCCTAAATATTGATGCTACCAAAGGAAATACCATGTGCACCCAAATACCCAGGCAAATTTCAAGAGATGAACTTGTCAAAATTCTTCCTAATTCCTGGATCACAAATTATGAAAAGTAAAGAGAACCGGAGGAATCCCTACAATCTGGTGAACCAACTTTTACCAAAAGAAATGACAAAATCGTTTGCATAAGCTTCGACCATTCCCACCTCAAAAAACCCAATAAAACCATCTTTTCTTGCCAAATGATCCAACCCAAAGATACAACAGATACATACCCTAAACCTGATGAAGAACTCTTTTGGAATATACAAAGCATCATGGAAGAACACTACTGGTGCCGAAGTTTCGACAAAAATGGAACAGGAATTTGGTGGTTCAAATGCCCCTTTACGGGACACTGCCCTTGGGATCTTGATTGCGACTGTCAAGACTGTTTCGAAGATCCAAATGGAGAATATAATGGAGAAAAGTTAAGCCTCAACAAATTAACTATTTGTGTAGCTTGGCAAGAGCCAGCCCCTTGGTGTAGCTTGGCAAGAGCCAGCCCCCTTTATTTTGTAGGAAAAATTTCGTACCTATGATTAAGATTGCTTTCCTCGAGTCTCTTGCTTTGTTCCTTGTACTGTGGTTGCGGGAGATTTTTGATTTTCGGAATTTGTGAAGTTGTAGGTTCAGGTGGCTTTTTACGTTGTGAGGTCTGAATTGGTGGTGAATCGGGTTTGGGAGTAGGTTCGTTATCCTCCCAACTTGGAGTGAATTTTTCTGGTCATTTTGACCATTCCTGGGGTTTGTATCTGACAAGAAATTCATATTTACCTGGACGTCTTAATGAGCCAATTGAAGGGTCTTTATTTTCATATCTGGCTCGAAATTATTTTTCAGTGGTTTTCCCCCTTTTCTTGGATTTTGGCTTGGTTTTGTTGTTTAAGCTTGCTTTCCTCAAGTCTCTTGCTTTGTTCCTTGTACTGTGGTTTCGTACTTATGATTAAGCTTTCTTTCACATAGTCCCTTGCTTTCTTCCTATACTGTGGTATTAAGCTTGCTTTCACGAAGTCCCTTGCTTTCTTCCTATACTGTGGTATCAGAGCCAGCCCATCCTTTCGGAAGGAGGAACAGTTTACCAAATATGTCTGAGTCATTTCCATCATCGTCTTCTTTTGCAAAAATGAATATGTCCCCTACTCTGTATAAAACCCTGTCCAAAAAATATGACTATCTCTATGAAGTAGACATCCTACCAGATGAACATTAAGTGTCTTCTACCGAATTACCTCTCATAAACCCTTATTCAGTTTTCGCCAAAAAATCATTTGCACCCCGGACACAAATTCGTTCCCTTCTCCAACAAAGACCAAAAGGAGTCAAGGAATATGTTGCTATCTCAAAACTTGACCAACATCATATCCTTGCCACCCGAGAATAACAATTCATCACTCTTCAAATCTCAGATGATTTTCCCAGGCAATGAAGAGAGCATGGGTTTACCCATATCCATTTTCGTGCTATCCGTGTCGCTTTAACATATCACGGAAGAAAAGGTCAACCTGTTGTAGTTCGACTTTCTCTCCTAGATACAAGATACTTGGAGTACCAACATGCAAATTTGGGTACTGCAGAAGTTACCTTGAATGCTGGGACAGTCTTCATCACAATCTTTCCAAATTTTAACATGTCCCTTTATGATCCATACCTAACCGAAGCTCTAAAAATCCAAGTCCAAATCCAAGGAGCCCCTCAAGCCAAAGATTCCA
>MCJB01034075.1:150559-163297 GCA_002018475.1 Nicotiana obtusifolia | reverse complement strand
AATGAGATGTTGCTCAATCTCCTTGATTTGTTCGTCCTCGGTGATCTGGAATAGCCTTGGAATCTCAGAATAAGGTCTGAACTGCTTTTAAAAGCTATCCCGTTAGCCTTGATCTGGAGTTGATCTTTAAGTTGCCTGTAAATGTCGAATCCAATAATAAGATCTTTCCCTGGCACATCAGATCCTAGCAGCTTGGTTCTGTACTTCAATGCTGGAAAGAACTCAATTGTGACCGGGTGCTTTGTAATGACAGTTGTGGTTAAGATCACATTTGATGCAGTGTTGAAATCTTTGAAATGCGGCGCCCATTGATCTTCAGGGAGAACAGCAGGATTTATGAGTGAGGATGCAGCTCCGGTGTCGATGAAAGCAATAACTCGAGCTGGTTTATCCCATTTGGATGAATAGCCTTTGAGTTCTACTTGAGGAACGACTGTGAGAGCATTGATCTCTTCTCGGGCTTCGATCACTGGGTTTGAAATCTGGTACTGATCATTGCCTTGATCTTCATAGATATCAAGAGAGAATATAGTTTCTTCATTGGGTTCGTCGTCCACAGAGAATATGGATTCAAGGTCCTCCTCTTTTGCAAGATGTATGCCAGTGTAATCTTCAATCTCCTCAAGGAGTTTGACAGATCTTCTTGATTGGGGACAATTTTTGGCGAAATGTCCAATCTTATGGAAAATAAAGCATCTGTCCTTCCTGTGAAAATTTCCTGGCCTTCTACGTCTGAAATATTTTGTGCGCCTCTTGGATTTTGATCTTCCATCTGGAATTCTTGGCCATCTGAATCTCCTGAATTCTTTCTGTCTTCTAGATGTGCTGCAGGAACATCCTGATCCGGTGATTAGATCAGTTTTGTGGCATGCTTTGTCAAGCGCTGGATTGTGCTGGATAATTTGCTTTAAGGCTGAGCGCTTTGTACAAATGTCATCTAATGCGACGAAAATAGCCTGCCTGATGTAACCAATTTGTGGGATGATTATGGACTGGAACTTTTCTTCAATAATGGTCATGGCTCGGCTTGCCAGCAACTTTGGAAGGGAAGAGACGAAGGCTTGCTTCAGATTGATGTCTCCGCCGATTTCAAAATATATCTTGGCCATTTTTTGAAAATGTCTGTCAATGTCATTTCTGTCGAATGACACACACTTCATCTCGAAGAGTTGTCTTCGCATTTTCTCCTATCTTTGGCCGGTATCTCCGCAGTAAACTTCATGTAGGATCCGAATGTTGAAGGCAAAATCTTGGGAAGTATGAAAAATATTTTGGTCTTGAAATCCAAGTGAGTTCCACCAATCTCTGAGGATTCCTAAGAATCGTGATGTGAGTTCTGACAGGATGACACATTTTTCTCTTTCTGCCAAGTTTTTGGTCACCATCCAAGTATAGAAGTCTTGGATCCTCTGAGGCTATTTTGAAACCTTGACGTCGTCTAAGGTGAAAGTATGGAAACAAGTTCCAACGGGCTTGGATGCCATGGGCTCATATCTTCTTTCTGGGATTGGCTCATCTGCCATGCCTTCTTGTTCGTCATCTATCTCAGATACCTCTGGCTCTCTGGGCTGATTGAAAAATATTGGGGGATTGTCATCTTCGGAAGAGTTCGTCATGGATTCATTGCTTGATTGAGAGCTATCTTCCAGTGATTCGTCTTCTGATGAATGCAGAGATTCAGACCATTTAGTATCTTCATCTGATATGTGTCTTGGCTGGGAGACACAGAGGTCTGGAGCCTTCTGATCCGAAATCATCAGGTTTTCGGGGTTGGACCCTTTTGAACTTTCTCCATGGTCTCGCCTTTTCTTGGCTTGTTTTTGTGCTGCAAGGGCATCTAAGATAGGTAGAATTGTCTTGTACTCTTTGTATATCTCTTGTGATATATTTCATATGAGTTCTTTCTAAATTTCCCTCTTGTTCTTTCTTTCGAATGGATGGAAAGGCCGGTCCATGTATGAAAATAAAGTAAGTGTACTCTTTGAAAGTTAGCTTATTGTAGTGCGAAAGTTTTCTGAGTTATGAACAGCTAACGTTGGTTATAGTACAAAAGTTTCTGAGTTGTGTAGCTTGGCAAGGTTGAAGCCAGCCCCCTTTGTAGGAAAACTTTTGCGACTATAAACAAATTAACTGTTTGTGTAGCTTGGCAAGAGTCAGCCCCCTTTATTTTGTAGGAAAACTTTCGTACCTATGATTAAGCTTGCTTTCCTCGAGTCTTTTGCTTTGTTCCTTATACTGTGTTTTCGTACCTATGCTTAACCTACCTTTCACTGAGTCCCTTGCTTTCCTCCTATACTGTGGTATCAAAGTCAGCCCATCCTTTCGGAAGGAAGAACAGTTTACCAAATATGTCTGAGTCATTTCCATCATCGTCTTCTTTAGCAAAAATGAATATGTCCCCTACTCTGTATAAAACGCTTTCTAAAAAATATGACTATCTCTATGAAGTAGACATCCTACCAGATGAACAAAAAGTGCCTTCCACCGAATTACCTCTCATAAACCCTTTTTCAGCCTTCGCCAAAAAATCATTTGCACCCTGGACATAAATTCGTTCCCTTGTCCAACAAAGACCAAAAGGAGTCAAGGAATATGTTGCTGCCTCAAAACTTGACCAACATCCTATCCTTGCCACCCGAGAAGAACAATTCATCACTCTTCAAATCCCAGATGATTTTCCCAGGCAATGGAGAGAGCATGGGTTTACCCATATCCATTTTGGTGCTATCCGAGTCGCTTTAACATATCACAGAAGAAAAGGTCAACCTGTTGTAGCTCGACTTTCTCTTCTAGATACAAGATACTTGGAGTACCAACATGCAAATTTGGGTACTGCAGAAGTTACCTTGAATGCTGGGACAGTCTTCATTACAATCTTTCCAAATTTCAACATGTCCCTTTATGATCCATACCTAACCGAAGCACTAAAAATTCAAGTCCAAATCCAAGGAGCCCCTCAAGCCAAAGATTCCATCCAAACCACTCTTCATCATCAAATGGCATGGCGAGTCAAAAATCATGCCATGGATCTTTGCCTTCCCGGAGGAGAAAATGCCTTACTCCTAAATATTGATGCTACCAAAGGAAACACCATGTGCACCCAAATACCCAGGCAAATTTCAAGAGATGAACTTGTCAAAATTCTTCCTGATTCCTGGATCACAAATTATGAAAAGTTAAGAGAACTGGAGGAATCCCTACAATCTGGTGAACCAACTTTTACCTAAAGAAATGACAAAACCGTTTGCATAAGCTTCGACCATTCCCACCTCAAAAAACCCAATAAAACCATCTTTTCTTGCCAAATGATCCAACCCAAAGATACAACAGATACATACCCTGAACCTGATGAAGAACTCTTTTGGAATATACAAAGCATCATGGAAGAACACTACTGGTGCCGAAGTTTCGACAAAAATGGAACAAGAACTTGGTGGTTCAAATGCCCCTTTACGGGATACTTCCCTTAAGATCTTGATTGCGACTGTCAAGACTGTTTCGAAGATCCAAATGGAGAATATAATGGAGAAAAGTTAAGCCTTAACAAATTAACTATTTGTGTAGTTTGGCAAGAGCCAGCCCCTTGGTGTTGCTTGGCAAGAGCCAGCCCCCTTTATTTTGTAGGAAAACTTTCGTACCTATGATTAAGATTGCTTTCCTCGAGTCTCTTGCTTTGTTCCTTGTACAATGGTTGCGGGAGATTTTTGATTTTCGGAATTTGTGAAGTTGTAGGTTCAGGTGGCTTTTTAGGTTGTGAGGTCTGAATTGGTGGTGAATCGGGTTTGGGTGTAGGTTCGTTATCCTCCCAACTTGGAGTGAATTTTTCTGGTCATTTTGGCCATTCCTGGGGTTTGTAACTGACAAGAAATTCACATTTACCTGGACGGCTTAATGAGCCAATTGAAGGATCTTTATTTTCATATCTGGCTCGAAATTGTTTTTCAGTGGTTTTCCCCCTTTCCTTGGATTTTGGCTTGGTTTTGTTGATTAAGATTGCTTTCCTCGAGTCTCTTGCTTTGTTCCTTGTACTGTTGTTTCATACCTATGATTAAGCTTGCTTTCACGGAGTGCCTTGCTTTCTTCCTATTCTGTGGTATTAAGCTTGCTTTCACGGAGTCCCTTGCTTTCTTCCTATACTGTGGTATCAGAGCCAGCCCATCCTTTCGGAAGGAGGAACAGTTTACCAAATATGTCTGAGTCATTTCCATCATCGTCTTCTTTAGCAAAAATGAATATGTCCCCTATTCTGTATAAAACCTTGTCCAAAAAATAAGACTATCTCTATGAAGTAGACATCCTACCAGATGAACATTAAGTGTCTTCCACCGAATTACCTCTCATAAACCCTTATTCAGCCTTCGCCAAAAAATCATTTGCACCTTGGACACAAATTCGTTCCCTTGTCCAACAAAGACCAAAAGGAGTCAAGAAATATGTTGCTGCCTCAAAACTTGACCAACATCCTATCCTTGCCACCCGAGAAGAACAATTCATCACTCTTCAAATCCCAGATGATTTTCCTAGGCAATGGAGAGAGCATGGGTTTACCGATATCCATTTTGGTGCTATCCGTGTCGCTTTAACATATCACGGAGGAAAAGGTCAACCTGTTGTAGCTCAACTTTCTCTTCTAGACACAAGATACTTGGAGTACCATAATAAAAATTTGGGTACTGCAGAAGTTACCTTGAATGCTGGGACAGTCTTCAACACAATCTTTCCAAATTTCAACATGTCCCTTTATGATCCATACCTAACCGAGGCACTAAAAATCCAAGTCCAAATCCAAGGAGCCCCTCAAGCCAAAGATTCCATCCAAGCCACTCTTCATCACCAAATGGCATGGCGAGTCCAAAATCATGCCATGCATCTTTTCCTTCCCGGAGGAGAGAATGCCTTACTCCTAAATATTGATGCTACCAAAGGAAACACCATGTGCACCCAAATACTCAGGCAAATTTCAAGAGATGAACTTGTCAAAATTCTTCCTGATTCCTGGATCACAAATTATGAAAAGTTAAGAGAACCGGAGGAATCCCTACAATCTGGTGAACCAACTTTTACCAAAAGAAATGATAAAACCGTTTGCATAAGCTTCGACCATTCCCACCTCAAAAAACCCAATAAAACCATCTTTTCTTGCCAAATGATCCAACCCAAAGATACAACAGATACATACCCTGAACCTGATGAAGAACTCTTTTGGAATATACAAAGCATCATGGAAGAACACTACTGGTGCCGAAGTTTCGACAAAAATGGAACAAGAACTTGGTGGTTCAAATGCCCCTTTACGGGACACTGCCCTTGGGATCTTGATTGCGACNTGTTGAGTTCTTCAAGCTCCAGTCATACCCACGATTTTCCTTCACTACAACCTTTTGAAAAGGAGGGAATTAGCCATGCTCCAAAAATTCCCAAGAAAAACGTAGTGCTGCCTACTGGAGAAAAACCTCCAACAAGTGACATCGAGGCAACAATAAACTGGCAATCCGAAAACTCCATCTGCCAAAACAAAGTTCTGACCAACATTGGCAACACCATAAAGAACGTGGCTCATACACAAAACAAAATGATGAGTAAGGTGGAAACGATTGAGAAAAAGATAGAGCAAGCATCGTCTCGCCATGAAGGACTAATCAAAGCGTTGGAACTAAGGTTGGCAAATCTAGAATATGAGATTTGTCTGCCAGGAACTTCACTTTTCCACTTCTTCCAACAACAAGAAAAGGAGACGGTTTCCATCAAAGAACAGATTCAGCTCTTAAGAAATGACCACTTGAAGCCACAAACAATCCCGGTTGTCCCTTCAAAACCTACCTTCTTCCCTACGTCTCCACAACCATATTCCCCACCTAAATTAGACAACACCTTTTCTACTTTTCCATCTTCTCAGAGAATCCATTCTCTTTTACCCAACCCATAAAAGAAGAACAAGAGTTTGATATTGCAAAATTGGTTTGCGAAAGAAAAGATACCCTTGCAGCACAAAAACAAGCCAAGAAAAGGCGAGACCATGGAGAAAGTTCAAAAGGGTCCAACCCCGAAAACCTGATGATTTCGGATCAGAAGGCTCCAGACCTCTATGTCTCCCAGCCAAGACACATATCAGATGAAGATACTACATGGTCTGAATCTCTGCATTCATCAGAAGACGAATCACTGGAAGATAGCTCTCAATCAAGCAATGAATCCATGACGAACTCTTCCGAAGATGACAATCCCCCAATATTTGTCAATCAGCCCAGAGAGCCAGAGGTATCTGAGATAGATGACGAACAAGAAGGCATGACAAATGAGCCAACCCTAGAAAGAAGATATAAGCTCATGGCGTCCAAGCCCATTGGAACTGGTTTCCATACTTTCACCTTAGACGACGTCAAGGTTTCAAAATGGCCTCAGAGGATCCAAGACTTCTATACTTGGATGGTGACCAAAAATTTAGCAGAAAGAGAAAAGTATGTCATCCTGTCAGAACTCACATCACGATTCTCAGGAATCCTCAGAGATTGGTGGAACTCACTTGGATTTCAAGACAAAATTATTTTTCTTACTTCCCAAGATTTTGCCTTCAACATCCGGATCCTACATGAAGTTTTCTGCGGAGATACCGGCCAAAGACAGGAGAAAATGCGAAGACAACTCTTCGAGATGAAGTGTGTGTCATTCGACAGAAATGATATTGACAGACATTTTCAAAAAATGGCCAAGATATATTTTGAAATCGGCGGGGACATCAATCTGAAGCAAGCCTTCGTCTCTTCCCTTCCAAAGTTGCTGGCAAGCCAAGCCATGACCATCATTGAAGAAAAGTTCCAGTCCATAACCATCCCACAAATTGGTTACATCAGGCAGGCTTTTTTCGTCGCATTAGATGACATTTGTACAAAACGCTCAGCCTTAAAGCAAATTATCCACCACAATCCAGCGCTTGACAAAGCATGCCGCAAAACTCATCTAATCACCGGATCAGGAAGTTCCTGCAGCACGTCTAGACGACGGAAAGAATTCAGGAGATTCAGATGGCCAACAATTCCAGATGGAAGATCAAAATCCAAGAGGCGCACAAAATATTTCAGACGTAGAAGGTTGGACTCCCAGCCATAAGATTGGACTTTTAGCAAAAAATTGTCCCCAATCAAGAAGAGATGTCACACTCCTTAAGGAGATTGAAGATTACACTGGCATACATCTTGCAAAAGAGGAGGACCTTGAATCCATATTCTCTGTGGACGACGAACCCAATGAAGAAACTATATTCTCTCTCGATATCTATGAAGATCAACGCAATGATCAGTACCAGATTTCAAAACCAGTGATCGAAGCCCGAGAAGAGATCAATGCTCTCACAGTCGTTCCTCAAGTAGAACTCAAAGTCTATTCATCCAAATGGGATAAACCAGCTCGAGTTATTGCTTTCATCGACACCGGAGCTGCATCCTTACTCATAAATCCTGTTGTTCTCCCTGAAGATCAATAGGTGCCGCATTTCAAAGATTTCAATGGGTGCTCACAGGAATGCTCAAGAAAAATGCACCTTCATGGGGAGAGAAAGAGGAGGAAGCAATCAGAAAAATAAAGGAGATATGTAAAAATGTCAAGTCTCTCTACATTCCTTCAGATGGAAAAAAGGTACTGCAAACTGATGTCAGCCGTGAATATTGGAGTGCTGTTCTATTTGAAGAAAAAGATGGCCAGCGGAAAATATGTGGATACGCCAGTGGAAAGTTTAAAGATGACGAGCAACATTATCACTCCACCTTCAAAGAAATTCTTGCAGTAAAAAATGGAATCAAGAAATTCAATTTCTTCCTTATTCATACAGAATTTCTAGTAGAAATGAATATGAAGGCTTTCCCAAAAATGATCCGGATAAATTCAAAAATTATCCCCAATCCTCAGATTCTCAAATGGGCTCAATGGTTCTCTCCGTACAAGTTTCAAGTCAAGCACCTGAAAGGAAAGGATAATATTCTCGCAGATTTTCTATCCGACCGGAAGAATTCTCAAAAAGATTTTCCCCAGCAAAACTGAAGCCAAACAACCACTTTATGTTTTCAAATACACCGGGAACTAGTTTATTGAAGCCGACAGATCATCCACTGGAGTTGTTAAACCTTATGGATCCCTTTGATCCATCAATTATTATGGAAAGAAGAACTTATTATGAGCTCCAAGTTTTCTGGCAGTTTGGAGGATCCTTTCTCAAACCTTTTGGCGTCAATCCAGAATATCCGTTTTGCCATATATTCATAGCTCAAGCCAAGGATTTTCCACAAGAACTACTATGGTTTTTCTGGTACCTATGCCATCAGTATTATATTTTCATGGAATTCAAATGCAACGTCTTCAAGGATTTTGATACCATTGCACCAGGCCTTAGAGTATTTTTATTATGGTTCAAGCCTAGAAGATATAGGACGAAATGTTTCAGTGATTCCTACGCAGCAAAAATATTCATGTTTCATAGGCCAGTAAATATCATTAATGGAAAAGTCCAGGCACAAGCAGAGGCATCATTCTGGTGGAAATTTCCCGTGCCCATTTTATCAATGGAAGAAGAGTATAGCGAGGCACAAAGAATCATTTTCCAGCAAAATAGGTGCATCCCAAAAGAGATATGGCCAAAAGAATGGGCAAGCTGGAATTATACCAATATCCATTCTCACCGGGAAAGAGTCCGGGAAGCTGCAAAAGAATATCAAACACCATATGAAGTCATCCGAGAAAAAATCACTCATGACATTTCCAGGTTGAGGTTGCGGATTACATCCCTCAATCCAAAAGAGAAGGAACATAGCAGAGACGAACCGTCAAATTCTAGGCGTTACTTCACAAGGTCTTCGAAAAGATGCCTGGAAGACAATTCTGTGATCAATGAAGGATAATTTTACTAATCCTTGCTAATCCCACCATAATCCTCTATTACCTACCCAAAAACCTCAAAAAATATCTTACCCAAACCAAGACAAATTTCTACATCTTTCCATGCTATCCGAGCCCCACTTCACGTTGTTTTCCTATCATAATCCTCCAAAAACACTCAAAAAATATCCTACCTATGCCAAGACAAATTTTCACCTCTTTCCATACCATCCGGGCCCCACTTCACCTTGTTTCCACATGCCTCCACATGCTTCTTCACATGCAACACCGTACATTCACATGGCATCATATGCTTTCACATGCTACACCATGTATCTTTCACCCCATTCACATGCTTTCAAGTGTTTTTAGTAGTTTTGCCTAAAGTCCTTCACATGTCAAGAGGGACCCGCTTGTAGATAGGTTTGCCATGTAAGATAGGTTTGTTTTATCTAGAATGTTTGTCTTGTAATAACCTCCTAGTGCTATATAAAGGAGGCCTTGTAATAATTGTAGGATCATCTTAGAAAAAAGCTTAGAATTATCTTGTACTCTTTGTAAATCTCTTGTGATATATTTCATATGAGTTCTTTCTAAATTTTCCTCTTGTTCTTTCTTTCGAACGGATGGAAAGGCTGGTCCATGTATGAAAATAAAGTAAGTGTACTTTTTGAAAGTTAGCTTATTATAGTACGGTCCATGTATGAAAATAGAGTAAGTGTACTCTTTGAAAGTTAGCTTATTGTAGTGCGAAAGTTTTCTGAGTTATGAACAGCTAACGTTGGTTATAGCACAAAAGTTTTCTGAGTTGTGTAGCTTGGCAAGGTTGAAGCCAGCCCCCTTTGTAGGAAAACTTTTGCGACTATAAACAAATTAACTGTTTGTGTAGCTTGGCAAGAGCCAGCCCCTTGGTGTAGCTTGGCAAGACCCAGCCCCCTTTATTTTGTAGGAAAACTTTCGTACCTATGATTAAGCTAGCTTTCCTCGAGTCTCTTGCTTTGTTCCTTGTACTATGGTTTCGTACCTATGATTAAGCATGCTTTCACGGAGTCCCTTGCTTTCTTCCTATACTGAGGTATTAATCTTGCTTTCACGGAGTCCCTTGCTTTCTTCCTATACTATGGTATCAGAGCCAGCCCATCCTTTCGGAAGGAGGAACAGTTTACCAAATATGTCTGAGTCATTTCCATCATCGTCTTCTTTAGCAAAAATGAATATATCCCCTACTTTGTATAAAACCCTGTCCAAAAAATATGACTATCTCTATGAAGTAGACATCCAGCAGATGAACAAAAAGTGTCTTCCACCGAATTACCTCTGATAAACCCTTATTCAGCCTTCGCCAAAAAATCATTTGCACCCTGGACACAAATTCGTTCCCTTGTCCAACAAAGATCAAAAGGAGTCAAGGAATATGTTGCTGCCCCAAAACATAACCAACATCCTATCCTTGCCACCCGAGAAGAACAATTCATCACTATTCAAATCCCAGATGATTTTCCCAAGAAATGGAGAGAGCATGGGTTTACCCATATCCATTTTGGTGCTATCCGAGTCGCTTTAACGTATCACGGAAGAAAAGGTCAACCTGTTGTAGCTCGACTTTCTCTTCTAGATACAAGATACTTGGAATACCAACATGCAAATTTGGGTACTGCAGAAGTTACCTAGAATGCTGGGACAGTCTTCATCACAATCTTTCCAAATTTCAACATGTACCTTTATGATCCATACCTCACCGGAGCACTAAAAATCCAAGTCCAAATCCAAGGAGCCCCTCAAGCCAAAGATTCCATCCAAGCCACTCTTCATCACCAAATGGCATGACGAGTCAAAAATCGTGCCATGGATCTTTGCCTTCCCGGAGGAGAAAATGCCTTACTCCTAAATATTGATGCTACCAAAGGAAACACCATGTGCACCCAAATACCCAGGCAAATTTCAAGAGATGAACTTATCAAAAATCTTCCTGATTCCTGGATCACAAATTATGAAAAGTTAAGAGAACCGGAGGAATCCCTACAATCTGGTGAACCAACTTTTGCCAAATGAAATGACAAAACCGTTTGCATAAGCTTCGGCCATTCCCACCTCAAAAAATCCAATAAAACCATCTTTTCTTGCCAAATGATCCAACCCAAAGATACAACAGATACATACCCTGAACCTGATGAAGAACTCTTTTGGAATATACAAAGCATCATGGAAGAACACGACTGGTGCCGAAGTTTCGACAAAAATGGAACAAGAACTTGGTGCTTCAAATGCCCCTTTACGGGACACTGCCCTTGGGATCTTGATTGTGACTGTCAAGATTGTTTCGAAGATCCAAATGGAGAATATAATGGAGAAAAGCTAAGCCTCAACAAAACCAAGCCAAAATCCAAGAAAAGGGGGAAAACCACTGAAGAACAATTTCGAGCCAGATATGAAAATAAAGAGCCTTCAATTGGCTCATTAAGCCGTCCAGGTAAATATGAATTTCTTGTCAGTTACAAATCACAAGAATGGCCAAAATTACCAGAAAAATTCACTCCAAGTTGGGAGGATAACGAACCTGCACCCAAACCCGATTCACCACCAATTCAGACCTCACAACCTAAAAAGCCACCTGAACCTACAACTTCACAAATTCCGAAAATCAAAAATCTACCGCAACCACAAATATTCATGTTGAGTTCTTCAAGCTCCAGTCATACCCACGATTTTCCTTCACTACAACCTTTTGAAAAGGAGGGAATTAGCCATGCTCCAAAAATTTCCAAGAAAAACGTAGTGCTGCCTACTGGAGAAAAACCCCAAAAAGTGACATCGAGGCAACAATAAACTGGCAATTCGAAAACTCCATCTGCCAAAACAAAGTTCTGACCAACAATGGAAACACCATAAAGACCGTGGCTCATACACATAACAAAATGATGAGCAAGGTGGAAACGATTGAGAAAAAGATGGAGCAAGCATCGTCTCGCCATGAAGGACTAATCAAAGCGTTGGAACTAAGGTTGGCAAATCTAGAATATGAGCTTTGTCCGCCAGGAACTTCACTTTTCCACTTCTTCCAACAACAAGAAAAGGAGACGGTCTCCATCAAAGAACATATTCAGCTCTTAAGAAATGACCACTTGAAGCCACAAACAATCCCGGTTGTCCCTTCAAAACCTACCTTCTTCCCTACGTCTCCACAACCATATTCCCCACCTATATTAGACATCACCTTTTCTACTTTTCCATCTTCTCAGAGAATCCATTCTCTTTTACCCAACCCGTAAAAGAAGAACAAGAGTTTGATATTGCAAAATTGGTTTGCGAAAGAAAAGATGCCCTTGTAGCACAAAAACAAGCCAAGAAAAGGCGAGACCATGGAGAAAGTTCAAAAGGGTCCAACCCCGAAAACCTGATGATTTCGGATCAGAAGGCTCCAGACCTCTATGTCTCCCAGCCAAGACACATATCAGATGAAGATACTACATGGTCTGAATCTCTGCATTCATCAGAAGACGAATCACTGGAAGATAGCTCTCAATCAAGCAATGAATCCATGACGAACTCTTCCGAAGATGACAATCCCCCAATATTTGTCTATCAGCCCAGAGAGCCAGAGGTATCTGAGATAGATGACGAACAAGAAGGCATGACAGATGAGCCAATCCCAGAAAGAAGATATAAGCTCATGGCGTCCAAGCCCGTTGGAACTGGTTTCCATACTTTCACCTTAGACGACGTCAAGGTTTCAAAATGGCCTCAGAGGATCCAAGACTTCTATACTTGGATGGTGACCAAAAATTTAGCAGAAAGAGAAAAGTATGTCATCCTGTCAGAACTCACATTACGATTCTCAGGAATCCTCAGAGATTGGTGGAACTCACTTGGATT
>MCJB01034075.1:132643-149694 GCA_002018475.1 Nicotiana obtusifolia | reverse complement strand
TCCAGATGGAAGATCAAAATCCAAGAGGCGCACAAAATATTTCAGACGTAGAAGGCCAGGAAATTTTCGCATGAAGGACAGATGCTTTATTTGCCATAAGATTGGACTTTTAGCAAAAAAATTTCCCCAATCAAGAAGATCTATCAAACTCCTTGAGGAGATTGAAGATTACACTGGCATACATCTTGCAAAAGAGGAGGACCTTGAATCCATATTCTCTGTGGACGACGAACCCAATGAAGAAACTATATTCTCTCTCGATATCTATGAAGATCAACGCAATGATCAGTACCAGATTTCAAAACCAGTGATCGAAGCCCGAGAAGAGATCAATGCTCTCACAGTCGTTCCTCAAGTAGAACTCAAAGTCTATTCATCCAAATGGGATAAACCAGCTCGAGTTATTGCTTTCATCGACACCGGAGCTGCATCCTTACTCATAAATCCTGTTGTTCTCCCTGAAGATCAATAGGTGCCGCATTTCAAAGATTTCAACACTGCATCAAATGCGATCTTCACCACAACTGTCATTATAAAGCACCCGGTCACAAATTGAGTTCTTTCCAGTATTGAAGTACAGAACCAAGCTGCTAGGATCTGATGTACCAGGGAAAGATCTTATTATTGGATTCGACATTTACAGGCAACTTAAATATCAACTCCAGATCAAGGCTAACGGGATAGCTTTTAAAAAGCAGTTCAGACCTTATTATGAGATTCCAAGGCTATT
This sequence comes from Nicotiana obtusifolia, assembly GCA_002018475.1. Taxonomy (NCBI): domain Eukaryota; kingdom Viridiplantae; phylum Streptophyta; class Magnoliopsida; order Solanales; family Solanaceae; genus Nicotiana; species Nicotiana obtusifolia. The sequence continues at coordinate 148,964 of MCJB01034075.1, read as the reverse complement.
CCAAATCACCGATGACGAACAAATCAAAGAGATTGAGCAGAATCTCATTAAACCTTCATGTGCTGAATCTCACGAGGATTTCATGAAGAAAGGTAAAAGCCAATTATGGAAAAACCAAGAGTTTTTTATCAAGATCCCTTTCAAGAAAAATGAAAACATCAATCTGACAAAAGTCAGTCATTCAGGCATGAATCCAGATCATCTTCAGCTTGCAAAGAAAGAATGCGAAGAACTTTTGAAATTTGATTTGATAGAGCCATCGGATTCACAATGGGCATGTGAAGCATTTTATGTCAACAAAAGAGCTGAGCAGACAAGAGGAAAACTCAGGTTAGTTATTAATTACCAGCCGCTAAACCATTTCCTCCAAAATGATAAATTTCCCATACCAAATAAACTCACTCTTTTCTCCCACTTAGCCAAGGACAAATACTTTTCCAAGTTTGATTTAAAATCTGGATTTTGGCAATTGGGAATCCACCCTGAAGAACGACCCAAAACGAGATTTTGCATCCCCGATCATCACTTCCAGTGGAAAGTCATGCCCTTCGGGTTGAAAACTGCACCCTCCTTGGTCCAAAAAGCCATGATAAAAATCTTCCAACCCATCCTCCATACCTCCTTAGTTTACATTGATGACATCCTGTTATTTAGCGATACATTAGAAGAACATGTCAACTTGCTTCGTCAATTTGAGGCATTAGTAACACAGTACGGAATCATGCTCTCAGCAAAAAAGATGGTTCTTGCTCAAAAGAAGATTGATTTTCTCGGAATGCATTTTGCTCGTGGTGAATACAGTCCAGGACCGCATATATGTCTGGAATTACTTAAATTTCCAGACACCAACCTCACAACAAAGCAGATTCAACAGTTCTTGGGTATAATAAATTATGTAAGAGATTTCATCCCAAATATCTCTACATACATTTCACCGCTCACAGGAATGCTCAAGAAAAATGCACCATCATGGGGAGAGAAACAGGAGGAAGCAGTCAGAAAAATAAAGGAGATATGTAAAAATATCAAGTCCCTATACATTCCTTCAGATGGAAAAAAGGTATTGCAAACTGATGTCAGCCATGAATATTGGAGTGCTGTTCTATTTGAAGAAAAAGATGGCCAGCGGAAAATATGTGGATACGCCAGTGGAAAGATTAAAGATGCCGAGCAATATTATCACTCCACCTTCAAAGAAATTCTTGCAGTAAAAAATGAAATCAAGAAATTCAATTTCTTCCTTATTCATACAGAATTTCTAGTAGAAATGGATATGAAGGCTTTCCCAAAAATGATCCGGATAAATTCAAAAATTATCCCCAATCCTCAGATTCTCAGATGGGCTCAATGGTTCTCTCCATACAAGTTTCAAGTCAAGCACCTGAAAGGAAAGGATAATATTCTCGCAGATTTTCTATCGCGACCGGAAGAATTCTCAAAAAGATTTCCCCCAGCAAAACTGAAACCAAACAACCATATCTTTATGTTTTCAAATACATCGGGAACTAGTTCATTGAAGCCGACAGATCATCCACCGGAGTTGTTCAACCTCATGGATCCCTTTGATCCATCAATTATTATGAAAAGAAGAACTTATTATGAGCTCCAAGTTTTCCGGCAGTATGGAGGATCCATTCTCAAACCTTTTGGCGTCAATCAAGAATATCCGTTTTGCCATATATTCATAGCTCAAGCCAAGGATTTTCCACAAGAACTACTATGATTTTTCTGGTACCTATGCCATCAGTATTATATTTTCATGGAATTCAAATGTAACGTCTTCAAGGATTTTGATACCATTGCACCAGCCCTTAGAGTATTTTTACTATGTTTCAAGCCTAGAAGATATTGGACGAGATGTTTCAGTGATTCCTACGCAGCAAAAATATTCATGTTTCATAGGCCAGTAAAGATCATTAATGGAAAAGTCCAGGCACAAGCAGAGGCATCATTCTGGTGGAAATTTCCCGTGTCCATTTTATCAATGGAAGAAAAGTATAGCGAGGCACAAAGAATCATTTTCCAGCAAAATAAGTGCATCCCAAAAGAGATATGGCCAAAAGAATGGGCAAGCTGAAATTATACCAATACCCATCTTCACTGGGAAAGAGTCCGGGAAGCTGCAAAAGAATATCAAACACCATATGAAGTCATCCGAGAAAAAAATCACTCATGACATTTCCAGGTTGAGGTTGCGGATTACATCCCTCAATCCAAAAGAGAAGGAACATACCAGAAAAGAACCGTCAAATTCCAGGCATTACTTCACAAGGTCTTCAAAAAGATGCCTGGAAGACAATTCTGTGATCGACAAAGGATAATTGTCCTAATCCTTGCTAATCTCACCATAATCCTCCATTACCTACCCAAAAACCTCAAAAAATATCCTACCCAAATCAAGACAAATTTCTACATCTTTCCATGCTATCCGGGCCCCACTTCACGTTGTTATCCTACCATAATCCTACAAAAACAGTCAAAAAATATCCTAACCATGCCAAGACAAATTTCCACCTCTTTCCATGCCATCCGGGCCCCACTTCACCTTGTTTTCACATGCCTCCACATGCTTCTTCACATGCAACACCGTACATTCACATGGCATCACATGCTTTCACATGCTACACCATGTATCTTTTACCCCGTTCACATGCTTTCAACTGTTTTTAGTACTTTTGCCTAAAGTCCTTCACATGTCAAGAGGGGCCCGCTTGTAGATAGGTTTTCCATGTAAGATAGGTTTGCTTTATCTAGATTGTTTGTCTTGTAATAACCTCCTAGTCCTATATAAAGGAGGCCTTGTAGTAGTTGTAGGATCATCTTAGAAAAAAGCTTAGAATTATCTTGTACTCTTTCTAAATCTCTTGTGATATATTACATATGAGTTCTTTCTAAATTTCCCTCTTGTTCTTTCTTTCGAATGGATGGAAAGCCCGGTCCATGTATGAAAATAAAGTAAGTGTACTCTTTGAAAGTTAGCTTATTATAGTACGGTCCATGTATGAAAATAGAGTAAGTGTACTCTTTGAAAGTTTGCTTATTGTAGTGCGAAAGTTTTCTGAGTTATGAACAGCTAACGTTGGTTATAGTACAAAAGTTTTCTGAGTTGTGTAGCTTGGCAAGGTTGAAGCCAGCCCTCTTTGTAGGAAAACTTTTGCGACTATAAACAAATTAACTGTTTGTGTAGCTTGGCAAGAGCCAGCCCCCTTTATTTTGTAGGAAAACTTTCGTACCTATGATTAAGCTTGCTTTCCTCGAGTCGCTTGCTTTGTTCCTTGTACTGTGGTTTCGTACCTATGATTAAGCTTGCTTTCACAGAGTCCCTTGCTTTCTTCCTATACTGTGGTATTAAGCTTGCTTTCACGGAGTCCCTTGCTTTATTCCTATACTGACATACCTAAAGTTATGAAAAGATGAGGACAACAACTCTGCATATCAGGCTCGGTCTCCCAAGTCGCCTCCTCGGCTAGTTTACCCCTCTTCTGAACCTTCACTGAACCAATGTTCTTTGACCTCAACTTTCAAACCTGCCTATCCAAGATAGCCACCGGCTCCTCAACATAAGTCAAATCCTTGTCCAATTGAACTGAGCTAAAATCTAAAATATGGAACGGATCACCGTGATACTTCCGGAGCATGGAAGAATGGAACACCGAGTGAATTGCAGATAAATTAGGTGGAAATGCAAGTTTCTAGGCCACCTTCCCCACTCTCTCGATCTCAAAACGACCAGTATACCTAGGGCTCAACTTGGGCTCAACTTGCCTTTCTTCTCGAACTTCATCACACCCTTCATGGGTGAAACCCAGAGCAAAACCCGTTCTCCCACCATAAATACTACATCACGAACCTTCTGATCAGCATAACACTTCTACCTAGACTATGTTGTACGAAGCCGATCCTAGATCAACCTGACCTTCTCCAAGGCATCTACAACCAAATATGTGCCCAACAATCTAGCCTCACCAGTCTCAAACCAACAAACTTGAGAAGGACATCACCTCTCATATAGGGCCTCACAAGGAGCCATTTGAATACCCGATGGGAGCTATTATTGTAGGCAAACTCCGCAAGTGGCAAGAACGGATCCCAAGAACCCCCAAAATCAATAACACAGGCACGAAGCATGTCCTCTAAGATCTCAGACTGCCTGTTTGTCTGTGGATGAAATGATATATTCAACACAACCCGTGTGCCTAACTCAGACTTTACAGCTCTCCAGAAGTGCGATGTAAACTGCGTCCCCCAGTCAGAGATAATGGATATCGACACGCCATGAAATCGGACAATCTCACGGATATAGATCTGAGCCAGCTGCTTTGAAGAATAGGTAGTCACCACCGGAATGAAATGAGCCAACTTGGTCAACCTATCCACAATAACCCATACAACGTCAAATTCTTCAAAGTCCGTAGGAGCCCAACAACGAAGTCCATGGTAACACGCTCCCATTTCCACTCGAAAATCTCAAGTCTGTAAAGCAAATCGCCCGGCCTCTGGTGCTCATACTTCACTTGGTGACTATTTAGGCACTGAGCCACATACTCCACTATACCGTGGGGGTCGTCATATTGACGGTCTTTGATGCTATCATATAAAGAAGACCGAGAAACCATGCAAGAAAGAACTCGACTGGGATCCGAAATATCCAATCTAACAAACTAATTGCTAAAGCCTGAGCATCTTGGGCTAGTGGCTTCTCTGCTGCCGGTAGATATGCTAAACTGCCCAAGCTCTCTGCCTTTCTACTCAAGACATCGGCCACCATGTTGTCCTTCTTGGGATGATAATTAGAATAGTTATATCAGTCATTAAGCAACTCTAACCATCTTCGCTGCCGCAAGTTAAGATATTTCTATTTGAAAAAATGTTGTAGACTCATGTGGTCAGTATAGAACTCACATGTGACACCATATAGATAATGTCTCCAAATCATAAAGGCATGAATAACAGCTGCGAACTCCAAGTCATGGACAGGATAATTCTTCTCACGAACCTTCAACTGCCGAGACGCGTAGGCAATCACATTACCATCTTGCATCAACACCATGCCAAGGACATCACGTGAGGTATCACAATAACAATGTAAGACCTCGAACTCGTAGGCAACACCAACACTAGGGCTGTAGTTTAAATAGTCTTGAGCTTTTGAAAGCTCGCCTCACACTCCTCGACCATATGAAAGGAGCACCCTTCTAGGTCAATCTGGTCATAGGTGCAGCAATGGATGAGAAACCCTCTACGAAACGGCGATAATATCTTACCAAACCGAGAAAACTCAAATTCTCATCATCTGAAGACGGTCTGGGCCAACTCTGAACTGCTTCAATCTTCTTCGGATCTACTTTGATCATCTCACTCGACACCACATGACCTAAAAATGCCATCGAACCAAGCCAGAATTCACACTTTGAGAATTTTACATACAACTTCTTTTCTCTCACGGTTAGGAGCAATGCACTATTCATCAGGTGCATAAATGCTGCTAGGGTGTTGGTCATCCCAAATGACATCACAAGGAACTCATAATGACCATACTGAGTCCTAAAGGCAGTCTTCGAGATATCTGGATCCCGAATCTTCAACGGATGATACCCTGCTACAAATCAACCTTTGAGAAGACTCTGGCACCCTGTAGCTAATCAAATAAGTCATCAATGCACGGTATTCTGTACCTGTTATTCACTGTAACCTTGTTCAAGTGGCGATAATCAATACGCATGCGCATAGAACCATCCTTCTTCTTCACAAATAGAACCGGAGCACCCCAAGGTGAGATATTACGCCGGATGATACCCTTATCAAGCAACTCTTGCAACTGCTCCTTCAACTCATTCAACTACACTAGTGCCATACGATATGGTGGAATAGAAATGCGCTGAATGCTCGGCTGCAAGTCAATACCAAAATCGATATCTCTATCGGGCGCCATGCTCGGAAGATCTGCTGTAAATACATATGTGATGTCTCTCACTACCGGAACTGACTCCACGGTAGGAGTATCAGCAGTGATATCTCTCACAAAGGCTAGATATATATCACACTCCTTCTCAACCATCCGTTCTGCCTTAAGGAAAGACACAACCCTGCTAGGAACATAATCCAATGTACCCCTCTACTGCTAGAATAGCATGATAGGGCGAACCAGTCCATGCCCAAGATATTATCAAAATCCACCATAATGAGTAATAATAGATCCACTATGGTCTCAAACCACCAATAATAACTAGACACGATCGATACACACGGTCCACAACAATAGAATCTCCCACAGGCATGGACACATACACAGGAGAACTCAAAGAATCATGAGATATATTCAAATACGGAGCAAAGTAAGGTTACACATACGAGTAAGTAGAGCCTGGATAAAATAAGAATGATGCATCTCTATGACAAACCGGAACAATACCTGTGATGACTGTATCTGATGCGACCGCCTCCGTCATACCCAGAGAAGCATAGAATCTGGCCTAGCCTTCCCCTCTAGGGCGACCCCTACCCTCCTGACCTCCACCCTTTGCTGGCTATGCAGGTGGAGCGACAACTGGAGCAGCAACCACAGCCTAGAAGTCTGTGGACCCTGTGGAATACGTGGAACCTGTGTAGCCTGTGGAGGTGCACCCCTCCTAGAACTTAGGTAGTCCCTCACCATATGTCGGGTATCACCACACTCAAAGAAAGCTCTTAGTGGGCGTGGCTACTGAAACTTGGTCTGGCCTGGTCGGCTAGACTGACCGCTGAAGGCACTTTGTGCAGGAGGTGAACTATATATTGGCTTAGGAAAATGGGCAACCGAAGACCTCGGAGTAGCCAGAGTACCACTAGAAGCTGGAAGTGTTAAATGAACTTTATAGCTCACATAGCCTCTACAATGACAGGTGGTAGCTGCAACATGGCCACCGCTAAAGCCTCCATTACCTCGAGGCCTCTTGGCCTCCCTATCCTCTCTCTCACGACCCCGCATACCCTCTAACCTCTGCACTACCTCTACCACCTACTTATATGGGGTATCTGTCTCCAACTCGCTGGCCATGCTGAATCTAATGCCATAGTTGGGACACTCGATGAATCGGCATACTCGTTCTCTGACTATAGTATCCAAGACAGGTGCATGTCTAGACAACTCACTAAATCTGACAGCATACTCTGACACTGTCATAGTACCCTAGCACAACTGCTCCAACACCGCGCGCCATGATTCCCGAAGACTCTGGAGAACAAACTCTCTCAAGAACATCTCTGAAAATTAAGTTTATGTGAGTGAAGCTTCATTGGCTAGGCTACCCTCCTCGTAAGCTCGCCACCGCTGATTCAAAGCTCCTGATAGCTGGAATGTAGTAAAAGCAAACCCACTCATCTCCACAATACCTACGGCGCGGAGAATACGGTGGTACTTCTCTGGAAAACCTTGTGCATCCTCTATAGCTAGGTTGCTAAAAGTAGGAGGATGATATTTCTTGAACCTCTCAAGTCTAAGCTGCTCTTCCTCAAATGTCACTGCCCTAACCTCGGGCAGAATCGGAACATCAAGTTGCGTTGGCATGACCTCCTAGACCTGTTCAATATGGGCCCACTGCTCTAGAGTACGAGCCGCGAGAGTTTGAGCTCCTCCCTTAGCCTGCCTGAAATGTAGCCATAGAAAGTGGAATCAACCACACCTAAGCTAGAGTATCGAGCATGCTCAAGAACTGTGCGAGGGTCTCCTGAAGTGCAGGTGTGGCAACAGGCGCCTCGGATCCTCAACTGGAGCTACTAGGGGTTCCTCTATCGCATCTCGGGCAGGTGCTCTAGCCGCACCACCTACCCCTTCTCGGTCTCTACCTCGGCCCCGACCTCTCGCGGCTCTAGCAGGGGGCACGGGTGTCTGATTGTCGGATCAAGCAGTGTGTGTCCTCACCATATGTGAGAGAATTGAAAAGATTCATAATTTTGAAGTTGAAAAATTTACACGATAAGAAATTAAGAATGATGTTCTCTAACAGTTTCGTAGCCTCTCCAACATAATTACAGACGTTTTTGTACCTATTTGCAAGACTCTACTAAACCCGCTTATGACTCGTAACACCTATGAACCTAGGGCTTTGATACCAACTTGTCACGATCCCAATTCCGCACCGGAGGATGTCGTGATGGGCCCTAGTCTCTAAGACTAGGTAAGCCTAACATGCATGGAAAAACAACAGAAATAATGATAGATTTTCAAATTTAAACCATCTAGCTATCATAATAGAACTCAACAAATACCGTTGACAATAACTACCAACATCTGGTGAGACTGAGTCGTAAGCTCTACACGAATATACTGTAAAATCCCTAATACATCAATGTCTAAATAAAGAGTAAGCAGTAGAAAAACAAGGAAAGAGGGTGACTCCGAGGCCTGCGAATGCTGGGCAGGTATACCTTGAAGTCGTTGAACTGAATGCTCTACTCATTCGTTCCTAGCCTGGGTTGAGGTACCTGGATCTGCACAAAATATGCCGAAGAGTAGTATGAGTACACCACAACGGTACCCAGTAAGTATCAAGCCTAGCCTCGGTAGAGTAGTGACGAGGCCAAGTCAAGACACCTACTAGGATAAGAAAGAGAAACTAAACTTGTGTATTCTAGTCTAATAATGAAAATGAGGAAATAGTGGCAATAAAGCAATTCAACAAGATAAGCTTTAACTTAATTTTAAGCAATAAAGGCAACAAGGAAGGGTCACATAATAAGAACATCAAGAAAATAATGCGGACAAATACAAGTGAGTTAAATGAGAGATAACAACAAGAATAACAACTGAGGTACCACCTCGTAATCTCATTTCACATTCACAATCACAATATTTCCTTATACCGCCGCGTTAGCCTTACATTTAGATAGTTTGAAAATATTTTTCCCGAAATAGCTACATGTACTTTAGCCCACCTTATCTTGTTGTGTGGCTTCAAGTAATTCCCTTACAAGAAATATCACAACACTATGTCCGCATGCACATTAACCCCTATTCTTATGCCACTGCATGCGCATCAATATCACAACACTATAACAACTTGCACCACAAGTGCCCATATGCCACAACTTGCCAAGAGAATCAACAGTTCCAAAGGGCAGCCCGGTGCACTAAGCTCCCACTGTACGCGGGGTTCGAGGAAGGGCCGAACCACAAGGGTCTATTGTACGAAGCCTTACCCTGCATTTGTGTAAGAGGCTGTTTCCACCGCTTGAACCCGTGACCTCCTGGTCACATAGCAACAACTTTACTAGTTATGCCAAGGTTCCTCTTTATGGCTCAATCAAAATGTGTACAAGAATCTCAAAATTAATGAAATAAAAGTGAAAAGCTCAACATGAAACATGTCCCAACTAGTTAACAACTTCGCCTCAATGTCATCACGGCTTTTGCAACTTCAATACCAATAACGCAACAAGAATATATTCCATGAAGTAACAATTCCAAGTAAGGTAGTTCAATAATTTAAGAAGTAACAAGACAATACGGGAAGTAATAACTTCATCTAAAGCATATAAGAGAAAATAACAAGTAAAAGGTGAACAAGTGCTAGAACATCAAATAAGCATGTGAGTGTAGCTAACAAATGTATGAATGAAAGAGAGGACATGTTATAACAACTCAACTAAAGGCATAAAAATAGTCTAAGCGGCCTAAGCCGGTCAAATACCACATATAGCATGTACCCACTCGTCATCTTGTGTGCACGGCTTTCACATAACACATTTAGCACAATCAATCCAAATCTTATGGGGTAGTTTCCCCAACACAAAGTTAAGCAAGATACTTACCTCAAACAAGCCAAATCAATCCCCCTGTAAGCCTTTCCCGTGAAGATCCAACTCCAGACCACTCTAATCTAGCAAAATAAAATTTATACCATAAATACAAACCATAGGAAACTATTTCGGATAATAAAGTTGCAATCTTTACAGAAAATCAAAAAGTCAACTCAAAAGGTCAACCCTGGGCTCACGTCTCGGAACTCGACCAACTTACAAAATCTGAATACCATTCAATAACGAGTCCAACCATACTAAAATTATCCAATTTTGACCTCCAATCGACCTTCAACTCCTCAAATTATAGCTTAGGAAGTTGTCACAAATTCCCCATTTTTTCCAACTCAAGATACTAACTAAATGATAAAAACAATTACGAATCCATGAATTATAATCAAATCCGAGTCAAAAATACATACCCCGATCAACTTCTTGAACATCCCTTCCAAAATCGCCCAAAATCGAGCTCTCTAAGTCAAATGATGAAAAATGAAAAAAAAACTTGATCCAGTTTTGTGGTCTAGTTTGTGCACCGCAGACGTGATCTGCAATGCATTCTGCGACCGCGGATTTTAGATCGAAGGATCCATTTCTTGATTTTTATATCCAGACCCCATTTTGTTAAATAGACATTGGGGTTTATTTGGGCGATTAGCTGATGATTTTAGAGAGAGGTAAGAGCATTTTAGAGAGAGAAGGAGGAAATCAAACATCTTAATCATCCAATCTTACACCAACCTTCAAGAATCAAGGAAGTCAGTCACTAGATTATCATCTATCCGGGTAAGTCCTACTCCTAAGCTTTCATGCAAGAGTTTATGAGTTTTAGTATATTGATGGGTTGGAAATAGGCCATGCATGTGATAATAGATTGTAGTAAGTGGGGTTAATGAACTAGTTCGGGAGGAAGAGATCACCATTGTAGAGCTTTGTAGTCCATTTTGCATACTAGGTGTTTGACAAAATTCCTAAGAGAGTTACACCATGTGAATCCTTCTAATTATTATACGATTTTTGCTATCTTCTTATTGATTGTTATTGCTAGACGTGTTGGGTCATTGTAGTAACTTAAGGAAAGATCAACCAAGGTATGTTTCTTAAACTCCCCTTTTAGAATTGAATACCACAATGGCCTTGTAAGTCTCGTGTTGCTCATTATAATTTGATTAATTCCGAATAATCCTTGTGTCAAAAGATATATGCGTTCAATTTGTATTCCAAATATTGTTGTAAGTTGAGTTACTATTTGAGAAGGTGATTAAGCATCGGCTGTGTGTTAATATGTTATAATTTGAAAATGTGATTCTAATAAAATTTAGCATGTTGAATTGTACAAGAAATAACATGTGCCTAAGACCCTTAATTTGGTTAATTGCTCTATGTGTATTTAATGTCTTGGGTAGAAATGCCTTGTTGTTGATATCTATAAGGATGCTTGAAAGTGAAATAAGTGGGTTTGAGATATAAAATGTGGCCAAAGTTCCAAGAATGGAAGTTATACTTATGGTCATGTGAGAAAGGTTATGAAATAGGCCTTGATTTAACTGTTCCAAACTTACTTCGAAAATAGATTTGCCTAGAAGCTTATGTACCCAAGTTATGCCCAAATGTGGTTGTTTTAACTAATGCTATGCTTTGTACTAATGTTTTTTGAGCTCTTATATCTTCATGAGTTGAAATTGTGTATTGCCCATTTTGGGAAAATGTATTTCAAGAACAAATGATGTGTTACACGTTTATGATTTTTACCTTGTGCTTTGATTGCCATTCATTTTACTCTATTTCTTGGAAACAAATCTATTGTGTTTAAAGTCTTGGTTACTAATAAACCTAAAGTTGTGATTTTCGGAATATTCTATTTATTGATAGTTTTGGCGATGATCCCTGAAAGTAATTGAATGGAAATGTGGAATATGAAATACGGTCAACGTGCCATGAATGAAGAATCATAAGTACGGCCAAGAGAGCCAAGGAAATAACGATGTCGCGAATAGTTAAAAGTACTAATTAAGGTATTTATAGTGTGAAAGATAATGAGGTGAATATAACATATGTTTGTTCTTTTGTTGCCCTTGTTTGCAAGACAAAAATATGTTTTTGGGAGTATCATTAGCAAACCCGAAGTAGATTGTGATTATTTTCCTTATATTGAATGAGATTGAAATATTGATGTGATTGTGATTATTCCCATTAATTGGGATGAGATTGTTGATAGACCTGGATTTAATGTCGACTCATACGGAATATATGGGGAGATGACCTAGCTGGTCGGGTGGTGATCGGACACCATGTAGCGCACATGGTGGTACTACTCTTGGTAACACCTTTGTTACGCACCACATGTCAAACCACATTGTTCATGTGGAGATGGCCTAGCCGATTGGGCGTGATTGGAAACCGTGCTAAAAACACGGTGGTATATCAATACTATTGATCTCCAAACCAAAAAATATATATTATTTTCGTATTTTGAAAAGTGGCATGTTTTAACTGGGCATTTGGATATTGTTGATTGTGACTTGTTGTTTGTATGGTCTTCCCTTTCTTATTTTTGCATTCTATTTTGAAAGTGGACATTTGTCTTCACATACTAGTAATATTCCATTTGTACTAACGTCTCTTTTGCCGGGGGCGCTGCATCTTGAATGGATGCAGGTGGTTCGTCAGCAGGTGATTTTGATCCTTGTTAGCAATTATTATCTATTCAGCATATTTTGGTGACCCCTACTATTTTCCGGGCTTTATGTCATTTGACATTGTACGTTATGTTTTGAGGTATAGCCGGGGCCTTGTCGCCGGCACTTCCATACTACTCTTTTGTTGTACTTAGAGGCTCCATAGACAGGTTGTGGGTGATGTTTGATGCTGGGAATTAAACTAGTAAGTGTTGGTATTTGGCAACATGTTTTCATCATATCCATAAACTCGTAATACTTTGGAAATCAAAAAAAAAAAAAAAGAATATCCTTTTGTAATGGAAAAGATTGTGGAGCACTTGACTAGTCTCATGTCTATCACTTGCACTGGTCCTTATACTGTTAATGGGCATGGTTGGGTAGAGGGCATTTATCAAGCTTGCTTAACTGGGGTATCTCGGTTGAGCGCCGGTCGAGCTCCCCGAGGTCGGAGCGTGACACCAGGAATTTTCGCTTCTACAGATACGTGGGTGCTTCTGCGCACCCGCACCTGCGGACAGCATCTAGTTTTGCTACCCCGGGCCATTCTGGCCATATCCTTATCTGCGACCAAATCCCTCGCACCTGCAGGCTCGCGATGACGAAAACTCCTCCCATATGTGGTCACTGCCAAGCCCATAGCACCTCGCTTCTGCGATCCCACCAACCGCACCTACGATTCTGCACCTGCGGCCAAGCCCACAGTAGGTGTGATGACACTAGAACATCAACTGTTCTTCAGCAATAAACCTAAGTCCAAAATGAACCAAATTTCAATCCGAATCACACCCGAGGCCCCAAGGACCCCGTCGGAACATACCATCAAGTTCCAAAACATATAACAAACCTACTCGAGGCCTAAAATCACATCAAACAACATTGAATCTACGAATAGCGCCTCATTTCAAGCCTATGGAATCAATGAACATTCTAATTCTAAAACCAATGCCGAAACGCATCAAACCAATCCGATTGACCTCAAATTGGGTGGGGGTGGGGATGGTGGGAGGTGGGTTTGGAGGGGTTGGGAAGTTCTAATTTTTACTACTTTATTTATTATTCTGATCTTTCTTTAAAAAGTACTCTAAAGAATGCAAGACTCACACAAGAAACCACACTCGTTCCAACACCAAGATAGTAACGAATAACCAAACACAATCAAAATGCGGATGAATAAATGAAGGAAGAATAATGACCGTTCAAATCAACAAGTTGTTCCAACATGGAATGTACAATGAAAATCACAACCAAGGTACCGCCTCGTATTCACATTTCAGAATTTCTATCACAATCTTTCCTTATATCGCCACGTGAGCCATACATTTGAAATAGGTTTTGAAAACAGTTTTCCCGAAACCGGTACACGCACTTTATCTCACCATATGATGCCCTGTGGCTTCACATAGTTCCCCTACAAGCAACACGCACATAAGTCCTACCTTATACCGTCGTATGCACATTAACGCCAAGCCTTATACCGCCGCATGCGCGTCAATATCACATTACAATAACAACTCGCACCACAAGTGCCCATATATCACAATTTGCCAGCAATAAACAATATCAATATTTCCACAACAATATCCCACGGCTCCACCACAACGGGTACAAGAATATCAACAACAACAATGAATGCAAAATGCTCAACAAGGAAAATTCTTTAACAATAAGAATTTCGCCTCAACGTGATAATGCCTTTCACGACTTCAACACCAATAACTCAACAATAAGAGACAATGAATAACCATGATGTTAAATAAGAATAACCCCCAATGGAAGAGAAAAAATGTAGCAATGACTTCGAATAATAAAAATCGAAAAGGGAAGGGATGACTTGAGCAATAACTCTAAGTAATGATAATCAACAATGAGAGAGACAACACGAAAGATGACTTCAAATAATGATAATAAACAATAAGAGAGATAACACAAAAAATGACACGACCGTATTTTCCCTATAGGTCGTGCTGGCGCCCAACGTCGCTGCTAGGAAAGCCAACGGTGAACTAGTTATCTATTTGTTCTTTTTAATACAAACTAACGAAAGAGTAAATATAGTGATTTTAACACTCCAAACCACAAAGTGTCTACTAGAATATTTCCAAAACCTGGTGTCACAAGTGTATGAGCAACTAGTAGAATATACAAAACCATCTATACTACTTCCTGGAACAAGATAGATAGAAAAATAAATACAAAAGAAAGACAACGGGTGCTGCAAAACGGACACAGAGAGCAGCTCACCACTATGCCTTGGGGTAACAGGGATACGCGACTGAATGATAGCCAGATGCACCTGCCTTAGATCATGCACAATTAGTGCAGAAGTGTAGCATGGGTAACAACATGTACCCGATAAGTATCTAGTCTAACCTCGAACAAGTAGTGACGAGGGTCATCGACACTTGCTATGGGCCAATAAATAAAGTACATAAATTCTATGTAAGGCATGGAACACATCAATAATAATTACGTAATAATGAAAAGTAAATAAGTGATTCTTTAACTAGATGTCCACTTAAGATATCCACTTAAGACATACTAACTTCAACAAATACGAGCCATCAAGTAAATTATAAAGTCTCAAGTCATGGAGGTAATATCAAGTGTAATCGGACTCCGAGTGTTATCACGCATGGTTTATGCCGAGGTCGTACGGCCCGAACCAGAATAATGTGTACACTACCAAGGATCGACCGGCGCGAATCATAGATGCATCTATTATACTGCCAAGGTGTTCGGCCCGCTCCACAAGAAGGGAGAACACTCTACGAACTCCAATTTAATGGTTATCACAAGACTAATACACAAGGAGGCACAATTCTACCAACAATCAAGTAAACCGCCAAAATTAAAGTAAGTGAAGTTCGTTTTTACGAATCCTTTATCAAGTTTCAATATAATTTTGGTACTTAAATTAACAAGTAGAGTGCAAACAATACAAGTATTTCATGATGGGGTTCTAAAACTACCTGGACATAAGCATGATTTGTAGCTACGCACGGACTCTCATCACTTCGTGCGTACGTAGCACCCACAAAAAGTAGCAAATAGTAATTTAAAACACTTATGGGATACATTCCCTCTTAAAGGTTAGGCAAGAGACTTACGTCGTTCCAAAGTTTACTTTCTGGTCCCCAAATCACTCTAAAATCCTCAAGTCGATGGCGAACAATCCCAAACTAGTAAAATATTATATAAATTAATCAATATATACTCAAAAGTTCATAGTTTAGCTTCTAGAGTCATAACCCAACCAAAATGGGAATATTCCTAAAATTCGCCCCCTGAACCATGTGCCCGGATTCTGAAAATTTTCAAAGATTAATGTTACTCATAGCCTCACAAATCCAAATATATAATTTCTACACAATTCCATAACCATTTCCATGGTCAAATCTCATTTTTATCAAAGACCTATGTTTTTCCACTAGACTTATAATTTCCACAATTTCTATGTTAAAATCTATCCATAATGCATGATTTAAACTCAAATTGTATAGAAGTTACTTACCTCCAAGTGCTAGGTCAAAATCCCTCCTCAAAGAGCTCTAAATTCCACCAACAATTGAGAGAAATGAAGAAAAATGAGCCCAAGTCCCGACTTAAATGCACCTTTCTGCCCCCCAGTAGTTCCGCTACTGCGAAAAATTGGCTGCTTCTGCGGCTTCACATCTGCCGAAATTGCACCGCAGATGCGGTCCTGCCCAGCTGGCCTCCTTCCACTTCTGGGACACCCTCTTCGCATTGGCAGGCTCGCAGATGCAGTTGAGCCCTTGCACCTGCACCACTGTTCCCTTTAGTTCCAGGCTGCTTTTGCGGACCATTAACCGCTTATGCGGTCGCGCACCTGCCCCCCCCCCCCC
>MCJB01034075.1:109214-132491 GCA_002018475.1 Nicotiana obtusifolia | reverse complement strand
CCCCCCCCCCCCCCCCACGTGCGCACCTGCGGACTCAACCTACCTCTCCAAGCTTTGCACCTGCGGCTATCCAGCTGTTTTTGCGGTGCCGCACCTGTGGCCAATTCTTCACAGCTGCGAAAGCACCAGATCCCTACTGCTTCAGCCATCCTTCCAAGTTCAAACATGTTCCGCACATCGTCCGAGTAGCACCCGAGGCCTTCAGGGCCTCGTCCAGACATATCAACAAGTTCGTAAACATAAAATGAACTCGCTCGAACCCTCGGAACACATAAAACAACATCAAAACTAAGAATCGCTCCCCAAGACCAAATCGAATCAACTTATGAACTTTAAGTTCTTCCAAATTATTCCGAACGCGCCGAATAATATGTAGACTAATGACACCAAATTTTTCGTGCAAGTCATAAATCACCATCTGGAACTATATTCAGGCTTGGAATCCCATATGGACCTCGATAACACCAAAGCCTACTCAAAACCAAACTTGAAGAACTTGAAAACTTTCAATGCGCCAACTTTCAACATTAAGCGCCAAAACACTCCCAGGTCATCCGAAACTCGATCTGAATACACGCCCAAGTCCAAAATCATCATTCAAACCTATTGGAACCGTCAAATCCCATTTCCAAGTTTGTTTTCTCAAAATATTGACTCAAGTAAAACTTGGCCATTATAAGCCACTATTAAGGAACTAAGTATTTAGATTTCAACCCGAGCCAACCATCCCCACAAGTCATAAAAGATTAAAGGCACATAGGGGGAGTCTTAATTAAGGGAATAATGATTTAAAAAGGAAAACGACCAGTCGTGTCGTTATATTCTCCACCTTAAACATTCGTCCTCGAACGAGTCTAGAATCATACCTGGAGTGCTAAATAGGTCTGGATATCAGCACCACATGTCCTCCTCGGTCTCCCAAGTTTCCTCCTTGACTAATTGATACCTCCACTGGACCTTTACTGCAGAAATCTTCTTAGACCTCAACTTGCGAACCTGCCTGTTAACAATGGCAACTGGCTCCTCCTCATAACCCACGCTCTCATCTAGTTGAACCGTACTGTAGTCTAATATGTGCAACATGTCGGCATGATACTTCCGCATAGACACGTGGAAAACCGGATGAACTCCCGATAGACTGGGAGGCAAAGCAAGCTCATAAGAAACCTCCCCAACTCACCTCAACACCTCAAATGGACCTATAAACCTTGGGCTCAACTTGCCCTTCTTCCTGAACCTCATGATTCCCTTAATCGGCGAGACTTTCAAGAGAACCTTCTCGCCCACCATAAATGATAAATCACGTGCCTTCTGATCTGCCTCTTCTGTCTGGACTGTGCTGTGCGAAGTCGCTCCTGAATCAACCTCACCTTCTCCAAGGCATCCTTCACTAAATCAGTGCCATATAAATTAGCCTCGCCGGGCTCATACTATCCGATGGGCGAACAACATCGCGGACCATACAAAGCCTCAAATGGAGCCATCTCAATGCTGGACTGATAACTGTTGTTATAAGCAAATCGGCCTAAGGCAAGAATCGATCCCACTACCCTCCAAAGTTAATCATGCATGCTCTGAGCATATCCTCCAAGATCTGAACCGTCTGCTCCAACTGCCCGTCGGTCTGCGGATGAAAGGCTGTGCTAACCTCTATTCGGGTACCCAACTCGCTCTGTATTGCTCTCCAGAAGTGCAAAGTTAAAAGGGCCTTTATCTGAAATGATGAAAACAAGCACACCATGCAACCGAATTATCTCCTGGATGTAATCTAGGCCAATCTCTCCGAATAATACATAGTCACAGTCGGAATAAAGTGTGTCGACTTGGTTAACCTGCTAACAATGACCCAAACTGCATCAAACTTCATCAAAGTCCGCGGCAAGCTAACCACGAAGTCCATAGTGATGCGCTCCCATTTCCACTCAGGTATAACCATCTACTGAAGTAGGCCACCTGGCCTCTGGTGCTCATACTTAACCTGCTGGTAATTTAGGCATCTCACTACATACTTACCTATGTCCTTCTTTATCTGCCGCCACCAATAATGCTGCCTCAGGTCATGATACATCTTTGTAGCACCTGGATGAATAGAATACCGAGAATTGTGTGCTTCCTCTAGAATCTTCTCCCTCAATCCATCAATATTAGGAATACATAGACGACCTTGGAGTCGCAGAACACCATCCTCACTGATAGTAACCTCCTTAGCACCACCCTGTAGTACCTTCTCCCTAAGAACCAGCAAGTGCAGATCGTCGTACTGACGAGCCTTGATCCGCTCAAATAATTAAGACTGAGCAACGACGCATGTAAGAACTCGACTGGGCTCTACCTCACAAGTCAGTTAGCCAAGGACTAAAAGTCCAAAGCCAATGCCCTCTCCTTTGCTAAAATGAATGCCAAAGTACCCATTCTCTCAGCCTTTCGACTCCAGGCATCCGCAACCACATTCACATTGTCCGGATGATAAAGGATGGTAATATCATAGTCCTTTAGTAACTCAAGCCACCTGCTTACGTCAAATTGAGATCCCTCTACTTGAACAAATGCTGCAAGCTGCGATGATCGGTATAAACCTCACAGGACACTTGATACGCTCAAATTACACCTTAAGAATAGTGTAAGCGGTCGGTGTCAAATATAATAACCCAAACGAGGTTGGGGTCGAATCCCACAGGGAATAGGTATGAAATGTTTATGTAATTAGTGTAATACTCAACTAAGTCGTAATTCTATCAAGTAATTCAAATAACAAAAGAGTATTGAATGTAAGGATAAAGGGAAACTGATGATTATATTGTGAATGTAAGTAATATGAAATAAAGAAACCAAGATTGTGTCCCCCTTTATGTAGTAGAATGCTCTTAATATTAATATTGAATATTTCCAACGGAAGAGTTCTTGATATGCAATTGATGTTTAATTTACTATCCAATATTTCCCAATAGTTGGATAATTTATCCTCTTTACGATTTTTTCAAATACAAAAGAGTTGTGATTAAGAACAATCAATGAATGCCAAATTAAAACCTACTTATTCCTAAGCGATTTCATTAAACAAGGTTTAAAGCCTTGAGTCTTTGTTATTTATTTCTACCAAATTCTATCCCACTTTTCCAAGATAAGATAGAATTCATTGGCGTTCGTTAATGTTTGCAACCACTAACAATTATTTGAAGAACAAGAAATAAATAAATATCAATCTTCCATCGAAATCATATTCAATATCAAAATCTCAACAACATTCTACCCATCTAGGGTTCACAACCTCAGCGTTTGAATTTAGCTACTCATGCTGAAAATTGAAGAATAAAGAATAGTAATTGTCATCATCTTACAAAATAGATGGTAATTGATCCCAAAGGCTACCAAGAATTCAAACTAGTAAATTGCCCGTTCTTTCTACTCTAAATTCTGACAAGATTCTCTTCACAAAACCCTATTAAACCTATTTATAGAGGCCCAAAACCCAAGCCAAATTTTGGTCTGATTTGCCCCTGTTGTGATAATGCGGACCGCATTGCTGTCGCAAAATAGAAATATGGTCTGCAGATCATCATCGCCTGTCGCAGATTCAACCAAACAGTTTTGCTTTCATCGCGTTTTGATTTGCAATTCGCATTTTGATTATGCGATCGCGAAATGCGATCGCACTCCTCACTCTAATCTTCACCCAGAAACTCTATTTGCGTTTGCAATTTCACCTTGTTGTTTTGCGGTTCGCATTCCTATTTTGCGGTCGCATTTGCCACCGCGTTCTCGACATGAAGGTTAGCCTAGAGTTCTTTCCTTGTTTGCGATCTGCTTGTGGAATATGCGGTCCGTATTTGCTGTTTGCGACCGCATACTCGCATTTGCGATGCTCTTAACTTCTTTTCCTGTCTTCAGCTTGCTTTTTGAACTCTTTTCCGTACTTCTGGGTCCTTACACTCGATATACTGCAAATACACTAAAATTACATAAGTATCATGAGAATTTGCACGTAAAACAAGTTAAACTTTAAGCAAGTATTATCAAAATGTGCCGAAATTACCCGGCACATCACTAAGCATGGCAAAAATAACAAAAACAATACTCATAATAGGAAGCTAGAGACAATAATTTGCAACAGGGAACAAATAGGTAATACGCCATAGAGTAAGCTAAACACAGTTTACGGCCAGTGAAATCAAATAAAGAAAAACAAGTAACAACTCAATAGGAACAACCGCTTTCACACCAGATTTATTCAATAATTTCCCTGAGGTATCAAACCTCATAATCACAAATGACGGGTCCCAAATCACGAACCCTAGTCATTTACTTGGCATCTTGTTTCTATATTACAAATTTCAACCGCACAATCAACTCACGTGCCAATACCATTAATACCTCATATTAGCACGGACAATTCACGTGCTAAGGGAGTGACAATATCTCATAACCACACGGGCAACTCACGTGCTAGCAATAACAATAAATCATAACCGCACGGGAAAATCACGTTCCGATAGTATAGACCTCACACAAAAGTCCAGTATACGAGAATATACGTAAATGATCAATAGACATCAGGGTTCATCTTCTCAAACCAATATGAGTGATTAATTACATGTACGCTTGTGAAAGTGTTCTATCATAATGCGAGTCAACATGTAAGAGTAGAGACAAAGAATGGCACATAGGAAACAACACAACAAAACATAAAATGCATAACTCACACCAGGTAGGCACACCACAACACAAATATCATAAATAACAATCAGGTCGTCACAAGTTATCACAAATCCTCCCCGACATAGCCCACCTTGTCATGCCACGTTCGCAACTATGAAGTAAATGCCCGCCTTGTCTCGCCGCACTCGCATAACAATATTCCGACCATGTCTCGCCACATGTGCAAACCCACATATATAGCCCACCTTGTAATGCCGCATGTACAAATATCAATAATAACAATAGCACGGACAAATCACGTGCGAACACTGCAACAATCCTCTCAACAATACCACATGTGCCAAAAACATAACAACACAATATAATGTCTTTCACCACATGTGCCCATATGCCACAGCTTTTCCTCAAAACAATTCCAATACTATAACCACGCGTAGCCCTTCCTCAACATCAGTGAGTACAACAATAACAGGAGATATGTAGCCTTAGCATTCACTTGAATAACGGCTTCTTGTTCTTCAATGTATAGTCTAATTCAAAAGGATTATATGATACTATGATCTCACCGTCTTTATCTTTCCTTGGTGGAAATATAAGATTTCCCTTTATGATCACACGCCATACTTTAATTGCATATGACATTGTGTAGGTTTCCATGTGCACTTTCCAGTGTGAGAAGTGATGGTCATTAAAGTAAGGTGGTCTTGGCTGAGAGGCTTCTTCTTGGAATAATGCTCCAACGATTGTGTTTGACGCCATGATCTTTTCCTCACTTGCTGTTAGGCAATACTTATGAGTCCTTGCTCTGATACCAATTGAATGTATGGGGGGGGGGGGNTAGCCCTTTGAGGTATAGACTCTCGCCCTCACTTCACAGCCTTGTCCATTTCCATTTTGACCCACACCCCCAACTTACGCTTTTAACCGTGTTCTCACTATTCAAGGAGGAACGGGTTCAAAAGAGATCGTTGTTTTATGAACGGGAAAGGTTTATAATGCGGAGGCCAAAGAAAAGGCTAAAAGGCTCAAATAGGATACTAGTGATATTATTTATGCACAGGTAGGTTGAAAAGGCTTAAAAAGGTTTCATAAATAAGCAAAGAATGCCTAAGATCCTCTCTCCAACTCAGTGTACTTACAACAAGCGTCGAAAACCCAACCGGGCAAGTTCTAGATAGCAGAAATGAACACAAGAACTATCTAAACAAAGAACTCACACACATTGGCACACAAACTGTTCGGTTAACATAGTTTACAGCTTTAAAGTTCACATTTTGTCACTCGAGGCTTTCCTCGTGTGTACATACACGATTCTAGGTAGACCTAGAGTTACCGAGTGAGCCTCAAATTCACATAATTGATTTGTTAACAAGGGTATAATCTACACACAGATTTACATACTTGATACTAAACAAATTCACCATCCCGATCAATATATCTCATATTCATAAACCCGATTCTACTATTACACCCTTGAAAAAGAACCCGGCGAAGAAAAAACAAGGGACTTTTATTGACAAACTTTATTTCACTAACTATTTAATTACAACAGCATATATATATAAATCATTAATCATTACTACATATTCTATAATTATCAACGTTGCTAAACACGCCAAAAATAGATCAAATACACAGATACACAGATAAGGCGACCACCCCCAACTTAAAACATGCATTGTCCCCAATGCATAAAAAATTAATATAAAGTGCAAGGGGCTCCCTGGGGTGCATTTGCACGAAGAGATGCAGTAGCTTAGGTCTCCTTCGGAGCTGCAGGAGGGCTGTGGAACTGATCTGGAGCAGGTGATGGTGCCGCTGAGCTGCTAGCTTTTCCCACTGGTGGCTGTGTGGCTGATGAGTCTGCCCGGGCAGCCACTTCCGCTAGCGATTGCTGAATGGCCCTCTCAATGTCTGCTTGCTCTTGTTCTTCCTCCACAGTTGGCACAGCAATTGCTTGCCCTTTTCCTTAGGGTCATCACCCTCATCGAACCCTGAACTGGCCTCCTCTAATTCTTCCCCTTCGAATTCTGATGACTGCCCCGATGTCTCGTCATCAGTAAGATCTACCTGTACTGTAGGAGCGGGAGGATGAGACACATAGCAGACAAAGGTGCAATGTCTGCCATTAGTGCCGTGAAGTCCAGGCCCAAGTCCGGTGCAGCAATGTCAGCACCCTGGTCACTCTCGTTGGGGAGGAGAGATGATATGTCGAACTCCAGATTTTTCATCTTCTGGAGTTCGGTCTTCATGGATTTTACTTCCTCCCTCAACTGGGGTAAACCCCTAACCTCACCTCTTCCAATCTGTTCAACCCTAGACTCAAGCTTGTGCAACCGATCTCCGAACAATGATTGTTGTTGTTCGAGAGCGGTCAATGACGTTTGAATCGGAGTCAGGGCCTGTTTAATCAGGTGGGACAGGGTTTTCAAGAGTTGGTCCACCTTGGAATTTGCGTGATGTGCAAGTAGACCGAGTCTTGAAAGGGTTGGCAATGGTGAGGAAGATGGACCAGTGGTAGATGGGGGTGCAGTCTCATCAGCAGCAGTGGAGGTTTCTGGATCTTGGGGGTCCTCAATTGGAGTCGCTGGTGGGGCAGCCGAATCTTATACGAGTGATATCTATATCCCTCGTGGACTTATCGAGTTTGTCTTGTTGTGGTAAGAAAGGAACATTCACCTCTTGGCAGAGGGTTGTGATCAAACTCGGGAAGGGAAGTGATGTGGCCCGCTGCGTAGCCCGGATGCCAATTTCCTGGAAAATAAGACTCCCAGCATCAATTTTAATACCAGTCATAATACATGCAATGAGAAGTGCCTTCTCAATGCTGGTATCCGTTTCATTCCTGGAAGGTATTAAATGGGATGTGACAAAGTTTAGCCAATATTTGCCCTCCTTTGTGAGGTCTTCTTTGTAGATTTTCTTTCCAGGGTTAATCCAGGCAGGAGTCCCCTTGGCAATTACGGACGCTATCCATCCACGTTCGTGTTCTCTGTTGGAGTACTTTGCATCGTACTCAGCTATGCCTGATTCCCACTCGGGGAAGTAGAGTTCATTGATATGCTCGCTGTCACAAAACACAGCCTTACCCCAAACGTGGACGATGCTGGTGGATATTCTGTTGCGTCTATGGTACCCTGTTCGTGAAGCTCCGTAAGACGCATAGAATTTCCGGAGCATTGACTCATTATATTCTTTGGGGTCCGTAGTGAAATACTCCCATTTTCTCGTTTGATGTTTTTGAGAATATGAGGGTACTGTTCTTGTAATCCGTTCAAGCTTAACTTTTTCTCCCCCAAGATTTTCCTTTTTGTTAGCCCTTCCCTGAACAATGATCTGGAACCTTCAACCCCAAACCGAAGCTGAAGGTCATCACCTCGTTTCCTTCGAGCCTCATCCATTAAATCGACTTCCGGTAAGCGTTCCTCCTCATCAGACTGGGAGGTGCTTTGCCTATTTGATTCCACTCTTACCCGTTTGGGTTGGGCTGAGGTAGAAGCGGAAGCTGGTCGTCTCTTTACAGAGTGCTTTTTGGCTGCCATATCTGCATGAATAGGATATGTAAGCGACATTATCATCATTAGAGAAAAGTAAAATAGGAAAACTGACAAAAGAGTTACAGAAATGCGGCGTGGTTTGCGGTCGCATAACCACTATGCGAACCGCAAACACGTCGCATTCCTATGTGTGACAGGTGGATGGCATTCTGCGGTGGATTCTGCGAATCGCATAAACACTATGCGAATCGCAAACCCATCGCAGATTGTCTTCGAGCAAAAGCCTGTTGGATACACACAAATGCGATCGCATACTCGTCGCAAAGCGATATATGCGATCGCATATTCACCGCAGAGTTCACCGGTGCTAACCAAATGTTCTGGCCGTGTTTGTGGTGGCTCTGTGGTCCACATATCTATTATGCGATCGCAGAGTCACCGCATATGTTGTCTTCCTCAGATACCTAGGGTTTAGGGATGCGGTCAAAGTGCGGTCCACATTTTGATTTTGTGGACCGCAAATACCTTAAAATATACAAGTATGTTCATCCCTCAAGATTGAAAACCCTATATTCTTGTCTTCCATCCCAAAAAAAAAAAATTCAAAAACTACATTAAAACGTCAACCCTAATTTTGCAAAATTACAATTTAACATGGAGCAAAGGTCGAACGTACCTTATGAAAAAGATTTGAGGGCTTAGAACAACTGTTAATCAACTCTTTGATGTTTGATAAGCTTGCACTTTAATTTTCCGATGATGTCCGTCGATGGTCTTTCTCTGTTGCCGTTTTCTCTTCTCTTTTTTTTTCTTCTTTTTTTTATATATATACTTAGACTGAAGGATTTAGAAGAGGGGGTGAATGCGAACACGTATCTGGCAATTATGCGATGGTTTAGTCGTCGCATAATGTAAATGTGAACCGCATAGTAGGAGACCTCACCGCATATATATCTGACTTTTGAGCTGAATTCTCTATCCCTGTTTGCGGTGAGAATGCGGATCGCATAACTCAAATGCGAACCGCGAAATCTCTGTGCTTCGTTGCATTTATGCTAGCTATATTTACTCAACTTTCTGCTTCAGTTTGCGGCACAAATGCGGTTCGCATATTGAAAATGCGATCGCTCTTGTGCAGCATTTGGCACCTTGTTGTTTTTCTGCAGTTTCAAGAATTCCTCTTCAATTCCTGTGTCCTTTTGTCACATTCCTGCACTCTAAAGCCCTTCAAATAGCCCTAAGTACAAATATGATATTAAAACTCAAACAAAAGTAAATGATACCACACATGGGTTGCCTCCCATGAAGCGCTTGATTTAACGTCGCGGCACGACGAAGCTAAGACGCCTCTGCAATCATTCCATGGTTGGGATTGGATCATCCTTTAGAGCCAGCTGCTCTATCATCAAATGTTTCTCTCCATCCGCTCCCAAGTAGTGCTTGATTCTTTGCCCGTTTACCTTGAAAGTTCGGAGCCCATCCTCCGATGCTAATTCAACAGCTCCAAAAGGAGAGACATCAACAACTTTAAATGGTCCAGACCATTTAGACTTCAGTTTCCCCGGAAATAGTTTTAATCTTGAATTTAACAGCAATACCAGATCCCCTGCCTGAAACTCTCTTTTCAAGATCTTTTTGTCATGGACGAATTTCATTCTTTCTTTATATACTGCTGCACTCTCATAAGCGTGAAGATGGAATTCCTCCATTTCATTTAACTGTGCTAGCCTTAGAACTCCAGCCTCCGTCCAGTCCATGTTTAATCTTTTTAAGGCCCACATAGCCTTGTGCTCGAGTTCTAGGGAAATGGCACGCTTTTCTGAAGACTAGCCGATAAGGGGATGTACCGATAGGGGTCTTGTAAGCTATACGGTATGCCCATAGAGCATCATCTAGCTTCCTTGACCAGTCGGTCCTGTTCGCGTTCACCGTCTTTGCTAGAATGCTCTTTATCTCCCTATTGGATACCTCAACTTGACCGCTCGATTGTGGATGATAAGGTATGGCAAACTTATGCTTGACCCCGTACTTGTCAAGGAGACCTTTAAAGACTCTGTTACAGAAGTGCGAACCACCATCACTGAGAATGCCTCTCGGGGTGCCAAACCGGGTGAAAATATTCTTCTTTAGAAATGCGGTCACACTCCGAGCTTCGTTGTTTGGTAATGCAACGGCTTCTACCCCTTTGGACACATAGTCCACAGCCACTAGGATGTATTTCATCCCACATGAGCTTATGAAAGGGCCCATGAAGTCAATACCCCAAACATCGAATAGTTCGATTTCCATCACAAAGTTCATAGGCATCTCATGCCTCCTAGAAATTGGGCCCTGTCGTTGGCATTGGTCACACGACTTCACCAACTGATTAGCGTCCTGATAAATGGTTGGCCAGTAATAACCACATTCCAAGATCTTTGCTGCCGCTCTATTCCCCCCATGATGATCCCCAACCGGTGAGTCATGGCAAGCTTTTAGAATTTGTAGCATCTCTTCCTCAGGCACGCATCTTCTAATTATGTTATCTGCACAGACATGGAACAAGAAAGGTTCCTCCCAATAATAGTTGCGACAATCCCTCAAGAACTTCTTCCGTTGGTATGATTCCAACCCTTCCGGAATAAGATCGCTGACAATATAGTTAGCGAAGTCTGCAAACCACGGTGCAAAGGCGTTGGATAACGCCAGTATTTGTTCATCTGGAAATGCGTCATTGATTTCCAGCTCTCCTTTTTGTCTACTCGAAATCGAACTCTTGCAGCAGTAAAACCCATCGGATTAGTCGTGGCTTTGCATCTTTCTTCGCCATCAGATAAAGGAGAGCGGCATGATCCGCGTACACAATCACTTTAGAGCCCAATAGATACTCACGGAACTTCTCAAATGCATACACAATGGCCAACAGCTCTTGCTCAGTTACGGTGTAATTCATCTGCGCCCCATTAAGTGTTTTGCTAGCATAGTATATTGGGTGCAGAACTTTATTGTGTCTTTGTCCCAGCATAACTCCAATAGCTACACCGCTGGCGTCACACATAAGTTCAAAAGGAAGCGACCAATCAGGTGTGACAATAATGGGTGTCGTGGTGAGCTTTGTCTTCAGTTCCTCAAAAGCTGTGAGGCATTTCTCATCAAAGACGAACTTGGCATCCTTCTCAAGGAGTTTACACATTGGGTTTGCAATCTTTGAGAAGTTCTTAATAAACCGCCTGTAGAATCCTGCATGCCCCAAAAAACTACGGATACCTTTTACGGATGTGGGTGAAGGAAGCTTAGAGATGATTTCTATTTTAGCTTTATCCACCTCTATGCCACGCCTTGAGATTTTATGTCCCAGAACAATACCTTCATCCACCATGAAATGGCATTTCTCCCAATTTAGTACAAGGTTCATCTCTTCACATCGCTTTAGTACTTGTTTCAGATTCTTCAGGCAATGCTCAAAAGTTTCACCGATTACCGAGAAATCATTCATAAAAACCTCAAGGAAATCCTCTACCATATCGGAGAAGATAGACATCATACATCTCTGGAAGGTAGCTGGAGCATTGCATAAGCCGAATGGCATTCGACTGAAAGCAAATGTTCCATATGGGCATGTGAACGTTGTCTTCTCTTGGTCCTCCAAAGCTATATTGATCTGATTATAACCGGAGTATCAGTCAAGGAAACAATAAAAGGACTTTCCTGCTAGCTGATCAAGCATTTGATCAATAAAAGGCATAGGGAAGTGGTCCTTGTATGTGGCACTATTTAGTTTTCTGTAGTCCATGCATACCCTCCATCCGGTTATTGTTCTTGTTGGAATAAGCTCGTCTTTTCATTCTTGACCACAGTCATGCCTCTCTTCTTTGGCACGCATTGCACCGGGCTCACCCATGAACTATCAGCAATTGGGTAGACTACTCCAGCGTCCAGCCATTTGATTATCTCTTTCTTCACCACTTCCTGCATTGACGGATTCAGCCGTCGCTGGTGCTCCACACTCGGTTTTGTCCCACTTTCTAGTTGAATCTTGTGCTCACAAATTCCAGCAGGGATTCCCCGAATGTCCGCAATAGTCCAACCAATGGCTTGTCTATGTTCCTTCAAAACTTGCAGCAACTGTTCCACCTGCACATCATTCAACAACGAAGAAACAATTACCGGTAAAGTATTATTCAAGCCAAGAAATTTATACCTCAAATGCGACGGAAGTGGTTTGAGCTCTAATTGAGGTGGTTCGGTAATGGACGGCTTTGCAGGAGGTGTAACTCTATTCTCCAAATCGAGGGAAAGTTTTGGTGGAGTATACGAGTAGGAGCCACGTCCTTCTAATGCATTCACCGACTCCATAAAACCTTTCATATCATCACCATCGAAGTTCACCAATATAGCTGCCAATGGTTCACCCAGGCATTGCTCTTCCATCTTCATCTCAACAGCATCATCTACTTCGTCAACAATACCAATTACTGAAATGCTCTCGTACTCGGTTGGTAACTTCATACCCTTACTAGCTTGGAAGGTGACTTCTTCGTTGTTCACCCGGAATTTGATTTTGTTACGCTCCGAATCCATAAGGGCTCTTCCAGTAGCTAAGAATGGTCGCCCCAATATAATAGGGATTTCCTTGTCCACAGCACAGTCAAGAATCACAAAATCAGCTGGAATATGAAACTTCCCAACTTTCACAATCACATCATCTACAATACCAACTGGTCTTTTGATTGAACGGTCAGCCATCTGCAACCTCATGCTCGTCGGTCTTGGCATTCCTAATCCAGCTTGTTTGTAGATAGCAAGTGGCATTAGATTGATGCTGGCCCCATTGTCACACAGTGCCTTTGCAAAGTCGCGCACTCCAATGGTGCACGGAATAGTAAATGCTCCCGGGTCCTCTTTCTTCTGGATTGGGTTTGTAGCAATAATAGAGCTAACCCGGTGAGTCATATTCACCACCTCATTCTTGGTGGTTTTCTTCTTCGTGATCAAATCCTTTAGATACTTGGCAAAACCCGGAATTTCTTGAAAAGCCTCCAAGAATGGTATATTCACAGATAACTGTTTGAGAATGTCATAGAATTTCTCAACGTCAACTCTTCTCGCAAGTCTCTGAGGGAAAGGAGGAGGGGGTCTAGGAACCGGCGGAAGAATGTTTGATGTTTCTTCTGCCTTTTCCTTCATCCCTTCTCGAGTCTCATCTCGTTTTTGCACAACTTCTGGATTATTATTTACTTCAGCAACATTAGGTTCTTCAACTTCGACTCCTTTATCAAGTTCTTCCACCTCAACTGCTTGCTCATTCTTTCCTTGTAATATCTTACCACTCCTGGCAGTGATAGCCATGATATGGGTAGTTGGGCCACTTCCACTTCCCTTTGGATTTGCAATCGTATCACTAGGGAGTGTTCCCTTCTGCTGTGGATATTGCTCACGAGAAAGATCTCTCATTTGCAACTCCAACTTTTGAATCGCCGCAGTGTGAGAGCCAACCAGCTCAGTCATGTTCTTCATGGAGTTATCAGACTTTTCTTGATTTTGTAGTATCCTTTCAAGCATGCTCTCCAATTTAGACTCACTAGAGGATCCCTGATTTGAATACTAACCCTTTGGAGGAACATAACGGTTGGAACTTCGATTTGAAAAACTATTGTTGCTGTTCCAGCTTCCTTGGTTCGAGCCACTTTGGTCGTTTCACCATTGATGGTGACCTTGCCCTTGCGGGTTTGGTCTCCACTGATTTTGCGAGCCTTGACCTTGGTAATGCTGCCTTTGGTACCCTCCTTGAGAATTATTGACATAATTAGCCTCTTCATAATCATCGCTTTGCACCGGCTGCACATTCTCAACCACATTGACTTTCTTCTTCTGATTTTCCGTGAAAAGCTTTGTCAACACATTGACATTTGTAGCAAGTTCTGCAATTACTTGGTCTTGTTCTTGATTTTCCTTGATCAAGTTGTTCATAGAAGGAGACCCAATCGCAATTCTGCCTGTGGAATCTTCAGAGTGCCAAGCTTGGTTGTGTTTTGCCATTTTATCTAAGATCTGAGTCACCCTAGCGAAGGTCTTGTCCATAAAAGAACCAGCAGCTGCATTCTTCGCTATTGATTGGTTCATAGGATCCAAACCCATGTAGAATTTTTCCAGCAAGATGGAATCTGGAAAATCATGGTTTGGCGACCTCACCAAGTACAACTTGAAGCGATCCCACGCTTCATGTAATTGTTCACCAGGTAGTTGCTTAAAGAAGAATATCTTGTCCCTGAGCTCAGACTTCTTGCTTTGTGGAAACCATTTTGACAAGACCGCCCGGACAAGTTCAGGCCATGAACATATAGAATTCGGAGGAAGATTTTGAAGCCATTTCCTCGCATCCCCAGCTAACGAATACTTAAAGCATCTCAGCCTCAAGGCATCGTCGGAGACATGGTTCTGCTTGTGCATCGCACAAACACCCAAGAAATTTCTGAGGTGCTGTGTTGGATCGTCATCACTGGAGTTTCTGAAAAATCCCTCCGCTTTCAGCATCAGAATTAGTCCATGTTCCACCTTGAAAGTAGCAGCACCGATAGCAGGAGGTACAATAGCGTTTGTATCCTCAATATATTCTTCAATATCTGCAAAAGAGTTTCCTTCCTCCTCTACCTCCACATCATCTTCATGGTCCGACATATCTCCCTGTCTACAACAACCAAAACCAACAACGTGTAATCAAGTGGAATTAGATGTATAGTAAAGTATACGCCAATTAGTAATTTCAGAACCGTATTCCCCGGCAACGGCGCCAAAATTTGATACGCTCAAATTACACCTTAAGAGTAGTGTAAGCGGTCGGTGTCAAATATAATAACCCAAACGAGGTTGGGGTCGATCCCATAGGGAATAGGTGTGAAATGTTTATCTAATTAGTGTAATACTCAACTAAGTCGTAATTCTATTAAGTAATTCAAATAACAAAAGAGTATTGAACATAAGGATAAACGGAAACTGATGATTATATTGTGAATGTAAATAACATGAAATAAAGAAACCAAGATTGTGTCCCCCTTTATGTAGTAGAATGCTCTTGATATTAATATTGAATATTTCCAACGGAAGAGTTCTTGATATGCAATTGATGTTTAATTTACTATCCAATATTTCCCAATAGTTGGATAATTTATCCTCTTTACGGTTTTTCCAAATACAAAAGAGTTGTGATTAAGAACAATCAATGAATGCCAAATTAAAACCTACTTATTCCTAAGCTATTTCATTAAACAAGGTTTAAAGCCTTGAGTCTTTGTTATTTATTTCTACCAAATTCTATCCCACTTTTCCAAGATAAGATAGAATTCATTGGCGTTCATTAATGTTTGCAACCACTAATAATTCTTTGAAGAACAAGAAATAAATAAATATCAATCTTACATCGAAATCATATTCAATATCAAAATCTCAACAACATTCTACCCATCTAGGGTTCACAACCTCAGCGTTTGAATTTAGCTACTCATGCTGAAAATTGAAGAATAAAGAATAGTAATTGTCATCATCTTACAAAATAGATGGTAATTGATCCCAAAGGCTTCCAAGAATTCAAACTAGTAAATTGCCCGTACTTTGTACTCTAAAATCCGACAAGATTCCCTTCACAAAACCCTATTAAACCTATTTATAGAGGCCCAAAACTCGAGGCAAATTTCGGTCTGATTTACCCCTGTTGTGATAATGCGGATCGCATTTCTGTCGCAAAAGAGAAATGTGGTCCGCAGATCATCATCGCCTGTCGCAGATTCAACCAAACAGTTTTGCTTTCATCGCGTTTTGATTTGCGGTTCGCATGTTGATTATGCGATCGCATTCCTCACTCTAATCTTCACCCAGAAACTCTGTTTACGTTTGCGATTTCACCTTGTTGTTTTGCAGTTCGCATTCCTGTTTTGCGGTCGCATTTGCGACCGCATTCTCGACATGACGATTGGCCTAGAGTTCTGTCCTTGTTTGCGATCTGCTTGTGGAATATGCGGTCCGCATTTGCTGTCTGCGACCGCATACTCGCATTTGCAATGCTCTTAACTTCTTTTCTTGTCTTCAGCTGGATTTTTGAACTCTTTTCTGTACTTCTGGGTCCTTACACTCGATATACTGCAAATACACTAAAATTACATAAGTATATGAGAATTTGCACGTAAAACAAGTTAAACTTTAAGCAAGTAGTATCAAAATGTGCCGAAATTACCCGGCACATCACACATCTGCTTTACTAGAGCCTTCACCAACCCCTACCATATTGACCTCTTTGAAAAGACTTTGGAACCCCTTGGTTATCTTTTCATCAACATTGACCACAGGTTCTGGGATGAAGGAGGTTGGTGGTTTTACGGCTCCTGGTTTGACAAAAGACTTGGAGATGTGTGGGACCGGCTTGGAGAGTGACCATACCTTCTGTTTTGGATTCTTAAACCTTTTCATGTCCTCTTCTGTGGGTGTGAACCCCAAACCAAATGTACCATAATTCCCATTGGGGCATATTGGATGCACAATACCTTGCAGAGATGAACCCAGACCCTTGCCTAGCACGAAACCATTCTTCAACATTTCATTCGCAACCATGACAGATGCGGAGGATAACTTGGGACCCGGAATGCATTTTCATTCAGTAATCTTATCAACAGACACTGTCATCTTCAGCTTCAACTAACGGAACAATCATGTCATTACAAGCTGACAGATCTTCCTCACCGTGCACAACTATTTCTTGCCTGTCCCATTCGAATTTCACCATTTGGTGTAGAGAGGATAGGACTGCCTTAGCAGCATGTATCCAAGGCCTTCCCAATAACATATTGTAGGAGACAGCTACATCTAACACTTGAAATTCCATGGTGAACTCAACTGGCCCTATTGACAATTCGAGCATTATGTATCCAACTGAATCTTTGCCTCCTCCATCAAAGCCTCGAACGCACACACTGTTCAAGCGGATCCTTTCGGTGCCAACCTTCAGGTTTTGTAGAGTAGACAAGGGACAGATATTTGCACCAGAGCTATTGTCTACCAAAACCCTTAAGACAACAGCATCTTCGCACTTCACTGTGAGATAAAGAGCTCGATTGTGTTCTGTACCCTCGATAAGAAGTTCGTCATCTGAATTCGCCTCGAAAATCTTGCTAGCTATCTTTTCCAAGTGGTTTACTGTGATCTTATCAGGAACATGCGCCTCATTTAAAATCTTCATCAAGACCCTGTGATGTTCATCCGAGTGTATCAGCAAGGACAAAAGAGAAATCTGAGCCTGTGTTTTCCTCAATTGCTCTATAATGGAATAATCCTGCCCCTTCATCTTCTTCAAGAACTCCTCAGCCTCTTCCTCAGTAACCGATTTCTTTACTGGCAACTGACTATCTTTGAATGGCTTGGCTTTCCTTAATTCTTCCGGAACGAAACATCTCCCAGAACGGGTCAATCTTCCAGCTTCATTTACTTCTTCCTCTACTTCTTTTCCTTTGTATATCACTATCACTTGCTTGTAATTCCACGGAAAGCCTTGGTATTAACCACCGGCGGTTGGGTTACTGGTTTAATGATGATAGGGGTAATAGGAGCCCCTTTCACACCTAGGACAGCCTTACTTGGAATCCCCGGCACTACCACTTTTGAGGTTTCTGGACTTACCTCACTATTTTTTGGCATCCCTTTCACGACCAACACCGGTGGTTTCAAATTGAGCGGGCTCGCATTTTCTGTTGACCCTTCAACTATCACAGGCTTTGCTTTGGTGGAGTATGGATCCTTAACCAAATTATTTTCACTAGCCCGAATCATCATGACGGACTTATAAGACTTCTTGGGTTCCCCGTCCTTGTAAACTACTTCAATCATATGTGTCTCTTCATGGGCAGGGAGAGGGTTTTGGTTAATGTTTGGAGTGTCTGGGTTTTGGACCACGATTTGGTTTGTATCAATGAGTTCTTGGATCGCCCGTTTTAAATGCCAACACTTCTCTATGTCACGGCCTGGAGTATCAGAACAATAGGCACATCTTACGGAATAATCAAGGTTCTTTGGAGGAGGATTTGGTATTTTCAACTCAATTGGCCTCAAGACGTCCAACTGCCTTAACCTTTGGAATAGATTGGCATAGGATTCTCCAAGCGGGGTAAAAGTTTTTTTCCGATGTTGCCTCTCTCTCCTATACTCTGGTCTAGGTCGAAAAGGTGGCTCATTGGGGTTTTGGTAAGGTTGTGAAGATGGGTAGGCATTTTGTGGAGCTGGGTAGGTATTATGTGGAACGGGAGCACGCCATTGTGGATAAGGAGGGGGTTGAGCATATGACTGTGCATGGTGAACAAAATACTGGGGTGGTCTGGCTAAATCTTGGGGGCTTGGCGGGGAAATGTAATGTTGAGGGGTATTATATGGAGCTTGGGTGTAGGTTTGAGGTCGAGGTCGAGGATGGATGTATTGGTAAGGTGAATCTCTTTGACCCTGCCATGATCCGGAGACAAACATAGCGACATCTTCCTTCTTCTTCTTGCCTAGCAAACTTCCGGTACCACTCTGGATCGCCTGAGTGGTTGCTTTTATAGCAGAATAACTCATAATCTTACTAGACTTGAGCCCTTCTTCCACCATTTCTCCCATCTTTACCACATCATTGAAGAACTTACCAATAGCTGAGATCAAGTGTCCATAGTAAGTGGGCTCCAAGGCTTGGAGGAAGTACTTAACCATCTCGTCTTCTTTCATTGGAGGATTGACTCGTGCAGCCTGCTCCCTCCATCGGAACCCATATTCTCTAAAGCTTTCACTAGGTTTCTTTTCCATCTTAGTCAGAGATAGGCGGTCTGGAACAATGTCTATATTGTATTGAAAATGTCGGGCAAAGGCCTGAGCCATATCGTCCCAAGTGTACCACCTGTTAATGTCCTGGCGGGTGTACCACTCTAAAGCTGCCCCACTCAGACTTTGACTGAAGTAGGCCACTAGTAATTCGTCCTTTCCTCCGACACCTCTCATTTTACTGCAATAACCCCTTAGATGGGCAACAGGATCTGCATGTCCGTTATACAAGTCGAACTTGGGCATCTTGAACCGGGCAGGCAGTTAGACATCGGGAAACAAACATAAATCCTTATAGGCCACACTCACCTGGTTCCCAACCCTTGCATATTTCTCAATGATTGCTCGAGACTTTGTAACTTCCTGAACATCTCCTCCTGCTCGGAATTCTTGGGTGGTTTGTCAGTTTCGACATGAGGCTCAAATTGGTGGGTGTAGGAGTAAGGGTCTGGGACTTTGAAAGTGGGCTCCGGTGCATGGTAATGGGCATCTAGGGCGGGAAATGCGGGCTTGCTAGAGGATCGATGAAGGGTATTTTGTGGTGGGGTTACAAAAATAGGAGCAGATGTTGGAGCAGGGTACGAGGTTGTTTTGACTGGTGGAGCATGAAAAGTTTGGGTCGAAGTGCTGGGGTAATGGTGGTAAGGGATGAAACCGGGTGCATGTTGTGGGGAAAGATCAATGATATTGGCCATCTGGGATTGAGAAAGTGGTGGAATGGAAGCAGGGTTTTCTGTGTAGTTGGTGGGGAATGAGGGTGGAGGGTGTCCCTTAATCCATGCTTGATACATTTCCGCCATCTGATGCTTCAACCTCCGAACCTCCTCTTGTAATTCGATTCTGTCTCAACAACCTCTCTTGGTGGGTCTACAACCCCAGTGTCTGTTTCCTTGCTAGCCATGACTGTTTGACGCTTTGATCGGGTGTTATATGGATGACTTGCTAGGATGCCAACAAACTAACCACCTTCCTGGATAAAGGTTAGGGAATAACAGAGGACAACAACACAAAACCACCAATATTAGCGTTAGTGTATTTATCAGATAATAATATCACATTACGTGCAATGAACCTAGAAGCAAATAACGATTCTAAAATGGCTGTGAGGGTCGCAAGGTAATATGGCATCATCCCAATTTGATGGTTTCAATCTTGCCTTTTCCTTCTTTTCTGACACTTTTTACCATTTCGCTCTCTTTTGATGTAAAATAACTTGATAAAAATCCAAAGTAAGTGGCCTGTGTATCATGAATCAAACCAAGCATGTTGCTGAAAAAGTGATGGAAAAATAAAATTTGGGATTTTCATTTAAAGACCTTTGATAAGAAGTGCAATAATGGAAGACCAGTCACACTTGACCACACTATGACTGGCTTTGAAACTACCTAAAGGCTCAATATACCTAGACAAGACATGAGACAATCTTAAAAACATTTGAATAGGGTAGATCCTTAAACTGCTCCTGAATGCAACTGTCCTGGTTGGGATGGTCCTGGGTTATCCGCCGTGCTCAAGCTTTGAAACATGCCTCGTAGAGAAACACTAATGCTAGGAATGAGGACCCTGGCATGTGCCCCTGCCTCCTGAAGACTAACCTTAAGCAAACACTGCCTATGCTGCTCCACCTTTGCTGCCAGTTCTGCTAATTGAGACTTTATCAATTCAAGCTTATCCCCGTGGTCTTGGTCCAACGCCTCCCCAAAATTATCTTTCTGGACTGCCCGCCCCCTAAGCTGTGCTGGCAATGGGGTGCTGATCCCCGGTGGGACGGATTGTAACCAAATTAGGTACTCCTGCGTACACTCCGGCCTGCCAATATCTTTTACTAATGTATCTTTCTTCATCCTCTTTGCATTGTTCCAGTATTGGACGTACTTGATTTCGTCAACCGCCCTTTTACTGAAATTCATGACGTACCTTCGTAGATTCAAAGTTGAAGGCTCCTCTTGTCGTCTGCCCAACTGTCGCATCACCCTAACTGGTGTGTATGGCCTAACACACTTGAGTCCTATCAGCATCAGGAAAGGCTGCATGAGGCATCCTACCCAGATATCATCTAAAGGTAGCCAAAGGTAAGTCCACAAGACATTCTCGTTTGTCCTCGAACCAAGGAACTCAATCCAAGCTGTGACACATATTGGGTATGTGAACTTAGGAGAATTCATCCTACGCTCGATGCATATCACCCGATCCCTCAAAGCACGGTCGATGGGAAAAGTAAGGAAGCTGTATGCAAATGCTCCATCATCCATAATTGTAGCAAAAGGTTACTTCCTTTAAAATACCTGACCCCTCCCCTAACCTCACTCAGGGCTCGGTACAACTCTGCTAAGATCATTGGCACGGTAACGATCTTGTGTTGTTTCTCATAAAATAGTTCCATTACCACTGACTACAGACGGGTACCAATGTGCCTCTCGTCTAATGGAAAAACCAATAACCCTAATAAAGCAAGGGTGAAAGCCTCGAGGCGACGTCTTTGCCATTTTGCTTTGGTTGTGCAGAACTCATCCCAAAAGACCTAAACTATCCTGTGGTCCAAATCTAGCAAACAAATAATCCAAGGATATCCAAGACTGCTCAAGGCACTTTGGATGCTTGTTATCTTTTAAGCCCAGGTTGAGAAATCTTGTCCTAGAGTGGTCCCGGGGAAGTGTCATATTCTTGCCTATATAACTTAAACGGGTGAGGCTGGACATTTCTGCCAGAGTAGGAGTCATCTCACACTCCCCAAATTTGAAAGTCAAGTTCTGCGGGTTCCAGTAGGTCAACATTGCCTCCACTAAGTCTGGCGGGGTATAATATCAAGAAGAGAAGTTAGGGTACCCAATTTATACATCAACTCATGCTGCTCTAACGATGAAAACATGTTCCACCACTTGATCAATTTCTTAGGAATCTTTACCACCATCAGCACTTTGGATCGAATTGGTGGATCCATACCTGAATGAAGGGAACATGGTTAATGACTAGGAACACTACTACGACACCACAACGTTTCCTGCAAGACACAGTTTGGCTATATTTGCAGATTGTCCTAGGTGGCTGAAAGTGACTACTAGTGCAAACTTGACAAAGTTGACCCCTAAGCATGAGAAATACTTCATTTAAAGCTTACATGACTCTAATATCCCGACAGTCGTGGTCTTAAAGAATTATTTTGCAGAAATGGACTATTTTGCAAAAATGACCGATATGGCCAAATGTGACTAGGGACACAAACCCGATATGGACAGACCTTAGAGTGATATGACACTGTGATTGGGCTACTTTTGCAAAAATACCTTATTTTGCAAGAACGGCCGATGTGGCGCAAGAGTGGCTAAATATGCAAGAGTTGGCTACGATCCCGGAAGCCAAGAACCTAGGACTTACTGGGAAAACCGAACCCTATGTGGGTTGCCTACGTATCCCGCCTGGAGGATGAGAATCAGGTTCGCGTAGTGCGGGAAGATGCAATTATATTTTGTCTCTTGAAAAATGATGAAAAGTGTGAAACTCTTGGACCTTTTCTTGAATTCTTGGAAAATGATAAAAAATGAAAATCTTTTTTTCTTTTCTTCCTTTTTTCGATTTTTCTTTTCTTTTTTCTTTTTTCTTTTTTTTTTCGTTTTTTTTCAAAATAATATGAAAGAAAATACTAGTGGGACCCCATTTGCTTCATTTCCACCCTTCTTTCCAAGACATCGGTCTGCCAAATGACCTTTTTACCCTCACAGATGCAACAATTAGCACATAGGATGATTAAATATCATTTTGGGCTACGGGCCCATTTTGACAAAATTTGGACAAGGTTCCTACCAAGGGGCACGGTGCCTGGGACCGAGCCTTGCTAGGTCTGAATGACATGATGCAAATAACAATGACTTAAAGGCTGACCTAAGTTTGATGTTCACTAACAAGGCAATTCGGGGAAAGCGTATGGTCGACGGTGGCTGCTTAAGCTTTCCACCCACTCCATACGTCCGTCGGCTTCCCCTCCTAAATTAAGGGTGACTCGACAAAGAGTTCGTGCACGCGACGCGTGCTCCCGGACTTGTTGCGGAAAGAAGTGACCAGGCAATGCATATGATGACAGTTATAAAGCGATAAACACGTAAAGCAGAAATCGTAAACACATAAACAACTAGCAAATAATAAAATATAGGACACAATAAAGTTCAAGTAAAGCTAATGAAAAAGCATAAAAACTCAACCAAACATTTTAAAAGCCAACATATCAAGAACTAGCTCGAACCCGCAAGTAGGTCCCCAGCAGAGTCGCCAGAGCTGTCACTCCTCCCTTTTTTCGGGGGGGGGGGGGGGGGGGGGGGGG
>MCJB01034075.1:69291-109194 GCA_002018475.1 Nicotiana obtusifolia | reverse complement strand
AGGCGAGACTTTACTAAACCCTTTTTATGGATAAAAGGCCTAATAAAACTCGAAAAGGAGTTTTCAACTTTAAAAGTGACAAAGATAGGATTTAAAAGGGGGAAATTTAGAGTCGCCACCTGACAATTAATTCCGGTGTGCCAGGCCACCATTTTAGAACTTAGACTCAAAGTCAAGTTCATACCAGAGATTTGGGTATGGGGGTTCATTTGACTCGGGGAGAAGGTGTTAGGCATTCCCCGGGTCCCGTGAAAGTCACGGTTGCGTACTCGATTTAGTTGGCTTTTAGAATATTTGAATCGAGACAAACACAAGCAAGAGAAAAACAAACGCGCAAGAGGTTCGAGGTCGTTCCCACCTAGTAAAAGGAAAACAAAACTAAAACTGAAGTACTACAAGTTTCACCTTTGGTCTTCACGTACAAATACCTCGGGGCATTCCTCGGAATGTCAAATACATAAGTCCTTCGGGGCATTCCCCGGATAAATTCAACTAGGGAACGACCTCTCACCTCAAAAGTTAACAAAACGTCCTAGTATTGCCTACCCAAGTGTGATCGGCCTAAACATGTTACTAGCGAGCAATGTAATAAAATAATAAAGTAAGATCTAAAATAAAGAAAGATAAAAATTCAGTTCATGGCCTTGTTCTTTTAACTTTTATTTCAAGTATTTAACCAAACTCGGTCCAAAAGCCACAAAAGACGAGAAAAAGAACAAAACGTCACTGCAAATAGGAATATGCTATCGCAGATCCCATATGCGAGCCGCATATTGCATGCAAAAATCGCAGATCGGAACAGAACCCCGGATCAAGGTTCGATGTCAAAATGCGATCCGATATGCGATCGCAAAGTGTGTTTGCGAGCCGCACTTTACACCTATGGATCGCAAATCCAAACAGAGTCCTAGGCAAGGTTCGAAGTCAAGAATGCGATCTCGTCTGCGATAATCCAGTCAAAAATACGGACCGCATATCAATTATGCGGTCGTAGATTCAACATCAAACTCAGATCAATCTTACGATTCTGACAATTAGGTTCAAAATGCGAACCGCATATCAATTATGCCGTCGCAGATTCAACACTAAACGTAGATGATTTGATTGTTTGTTTCGATTTTTCCATTGTCATATGATTATATCAAACATCAACCACCTTATGCTATTCGCTAAGGTGTAACTTGAACATATCAATTCACGAGATGAACAAAACTGGTAACAAACATCCATAGCTCTATCATATTTTTAGTAGTACCAAGCAAAATGAGCAAAATTAAGAAATGAACCTGGATGAAAGTTCTTGCTGGTTTTTGAAAGTCGATGCGAGAAACAAGGCCATGGACCACGATCGAAACTCGAACCGGCAGCTGAGATCGAACCCAAGCCCCTACTCGATCACGAGGAAAGCAAAAGTGTATGCATCTCTGTGTTTTTTTTTTTTCTGAAGTTTTGAGGAAGAAGAGTAGATCGATTTGAACTCTTTTTTTTTTCTGGAACTTAAACCAAAATTAGAACAAAATGAAGACTCTCCCTCACTTTTTGCTTTTCAAATCCCTTTCTCCAATCTCTCATTTTCGATTCCTCTCTTCCTGATTTTCTCTCCTGATTTCTCTCCTGATTTCTCTTAAAAATTCCAGTTTTCTCACCTCCAAAACTCTCTCTACTTGTTCTCCAAGAAAATTAACTACCCCCCCTCCAGAAGAATCTCTCAATTCTGTTATATTGAGTGTAGGATCGTGGGAGTGGAATTTGGTGTGTGTGTGGAATTTTTTTTGAAGATTTTTGTCAGAGTTAGTTAGGATTGAGAGAGAGAAGGTTGGGTTATTTTTTGGGCTTTCTTCTTTTTAATTTGGGGCTTCAATGTTTATGAGATTGGACCAAAACAAAAATCTGAAAACCAGTTGAAAGCCCAAAAACATAAGACTTTGATTGAATTAGTAAAAGATAAAAGCTTGGGACTATTTTGATATTTTTAATTTTGTACCTAAATATAGAATTAAATTTAATAAAGAAGGTGAATTCCTATAGAAATAAGCTCAAATATTTATTCTAAAGATATTATGATTATTAGAGGTGACTCTAACACGTGGGTCAAAAATTACATGTCTACAATTATATTATGCATGTGTTAAGAATTTATAATTATTAAATGGTTGACACTAAGGTGAGTTATTTGTTTGGAATCATTGAAAATTTGGATTGAAAATTATGATTAATAAATAGGATCGACTGAGTAGTCTATTTATTTGAGTTATTGCAACAATGCTTAATATGTCCCCGATAAGTGTATGCTAGTCGTGAAGCTTTTATCTACTGGAAAGATATTTACCGTTAGATACTAGTAACACTAAAAATTTTCGTGGGAAGAGACATTAAGGATTTCACCCAAAGGGATAAAAAATAATATCTTGGATTCTCGTGTATATAAAACGGGAGGACAATTTGATGTAAGAATTGGTTTTATGTACTTTACACAAAAGGAAAGACATAATGTATGTCTTGTACTCATGGAATAATTATAAGGAGAATAGAAAGTATGATCATATTTATTTTAATCCATAAAAAACTTAAAATGATTACTCTCCGAATTTGGTCACAGAGTTGGATGTCATGATTTTGACAAACTCCAATTGACTTTAAATTTGGTAGGCCCATCGAAAATAACCTAATAAGAAATATCAACTGTGTTGCCGTGAATTACTTCGTATTTCGGTAGGTTGGGATCGTTTAGATGAGTTTTTTTGGTGGATTGCGGGATTAAAAATGTGATTTGGATATGAAAAGTCATTCCTTTTATGTCAGTCTTAATTTTATTAAATCAAGATCATGAACGCATGTTTATTTAATATGAAATAATATATGGTTGGAATGTATGTCATATTTTAAATTCCTAAATATGCTTAATCTGTAATTTTTCGAATTTTGAAACTTAATTTTCAAAGAAAATACATGATTGTGATTAAATGGTGATAGGAGTTAACTCTTATGGTCTCAACTATCTATTTATAGTGAGATAATAAATTTACGCGTCACTTTAGGTCGTCCTCTATTTCGGATAAATTTATTATGAACTCACAAAGTATAATTATTAGTTATTGATAACCTGTATTGACTCTCCATCTGAGTTTACATGTTGAATCAATTTTGTAATTATAATGTAACCATGATTAAGTGGTGATAGAAATATATTTCTATGGTCTTCCACTATTAATTTCAAGTGAGTATAAATTTACTCGTCGACTTTAGGTCTTTCTCCATATTGGATAAACTTATTGTAAGTTCACTAGGTGAAATACTAGTTATTGATATCATGTACTTACTCTCCATCTGAGTATATATGTTTGATCAATGGAACTAGAGCAATTAATTCTGATGTTTACTTGACTTAAATTAGCAGTATACTCTCCATCTGAGTTGGATCTGTTTTAATTTATTGGAGTGAATAATCTGGCATTACATGTATATGTTGCATGAGTAGTTATTTTCCCATCGAAATTTGCTATTCAAGGTGCACAAATATATGTGTATAGTGCGTTTGAAATTTTCATATTAAATAGTAGTATACAATTGACCAAAAATAACAGTTTGCTCTCTATCTGAGTTGGCTCTATTTCTTTTAGGATTGTATAATTCTTGCATTATATAATATACTTTACATGAATGACTCTTTTCCCATCGAAATCTGCTATTCGAGATGCATGTATGTATATATATTGAATGCAGTCTGAATTTTATTAGTCAGTGTTAATTGACTAATTATGATTTACTTAATGTTGTATATTTCAACTCCACAATGACTTCATGTAGTTTGTTGTATCACTTGTCAAAAATTTTCTTTGGTCGTGATAAGACATTAATTTGATGGATGCCATGTATGTACCATTTTCTATAAGAAATTTAATTCTGATTTTTTAGCAAAATAAGAGATGGATATTTAATTTATTTTAGAATAAATCTTGTGTTATTGAGCTTCATAAATATTCTTTCTCGTGTGGTACATGGATGCATGACCTTGTTATTGTTAATATCTCTCCTGAACTGAACAATATAGTCTACCTTATAAGAGAAAATGTTCTTCAAAATTGAGTGGAACTTCTCTATGCACTTGCGTCTAAATCATAATTATCTAGATAGGATTTCAGTTGGTCAATGATGAACCTTAAGGTTCATTGAAAGTAGTGGCACTACCAATTTTATGGATTCTGTACAGAAGGAAATATGACTAAGAGACATTTTTGCTCCAAAGAAAAAAGAGGTGGTGATAAGTTAGAACTAATCCATTTTTGATTGTGCTGTCTAATGAATATATATGCAATAGATGGTTTTGAGTATTTTATGACATTCATAAATGATTACTCGAACTATGACTATATTTATTTGATGCACCGTAAGTCTGAATGCTTTGAATAATTTCAGGATTTTAAGGCTTAATACAGAGAAGCACCGTGAAAATATGTTAAAATTACTACGATCTGATCGTAGTTGGCTAGCACTTCTCTACATTAGTTACTTATCAAAATAGAAGATTATATCTCAACTTGTCTATACCGGATACTCCATAATAAAGTGGCGTAGTAGAGAGAAGAAATATGACTCTTATGGAGATGTTTCGATCAATGGTGAGTTATTCTGATTTATTTCTTTTTTCGTTATGGATATTCCTTAGAAACTGTAATTACATTCTGATTTTAGTTCTTCTAAGTCAGTATCTTGGACCCTATAGAACTGTGGACTTTACCTAAGTTCGGTATGCGGCAAGTTCGGATATGGAACTGTCCAATATATATACTGAAAGGGAAAACGAATAAGATAAAATCAAGGATGAATGTTTGCGCGTTTGTTGGATATCCAAGGGAACGAAAGGAGGTTTATTTTATTTTCCTAAAGAAAAGAAGGTAATTGTTAGCACAAATATCTGTTCTCTATAATTGAATTATTTAATAAACTATGTTCCTAGAAGTAAACTAGTTTTACAGGAACTAAGCAAAGAAATAACAAATGAATCATCTGAAAATTCAAATGCTCAAGAACATACAACTCTATATGTCGGAATTGACGTTCCATTACATTTAAGTAGTGGGAGAAACATTAATAGACAAAAAGAAAGTTACTGTCTCCAAGTAGTGGAAGTGATGTTGAGCAGAGAACACTACAGGAAGAAGTCACTAATATTTCAATACCGTAAGGTAATGAAGATAATATTAGTAATATTCATCGTAGTGGGAGAATAGTAAGGAAAATCATTGTTTGGTATATACTCTTGGGAGAGTTTCATAACAAGATCCCTGAGGAGCTTAATACCAAAAGTTAGTTACGACAAAGCACTACTAGACAAAGATTGCATTTGAAAATAACTTG
This sequence comes from Nicotiana obtusifolia, assembly GCA_002018475.1. Classification (NCBI taxonomy): domain Eukaryota; kingdom Viridiplantae; phylum Streptophyta; class Magnoliopsida; order Solanales; family Solanaceae; genus Nicotiana; species Nicotiana obtusifolia. Next base: position 103,836 of record MCJB01034075.1, on the reverse strand, counting down.
GCAAGTTCCTTTTAGAAAAAGCTTATTGGCTGAGACTTTTAATAGTCGTGCAAAGGGATAGCTGTGAAAGTTATAGATGCATGGTTGTGAGTCTAAGTGGGAAATGGTTAGGGCATATACTATTAACCATGCATTTAGATATAGTATATTCTAATAATTTTCATGGTTAAAAGTCTAAGTGGAAGAGTGTGGGAATATATACTATTAACCATGGATTTTGGTTTGGATATAATATTTATTATGAAATAATTGTTTACTCAATTTTAATAAAGTTATAAATAAGTTATATATTCGTTTGTGTCCTTAAATTTTGTAGTAGATGATTTAGTGTATAGAGTTCAGCTTATAGCGGAAGATTAAATCATCGGTTCTTATAAGTATAAAGATCATGTTCACAATCTAATAATGGAATTGGACAAACCATCAGGAATGATTGTAGTACAAGATGAAATATAATTTGTCTTGATTATGGGAATGGTTTAATTCCGACTTCTTGTGCTAGTACATTTTGCATGTATTGAATGGACCAAGTAGAGATAAGTATTTTATACTGATTTAGTAAAATAACTTCTCTAGCCACTAAACGTACTTATACTCTTAACCTTGATATAATTATTATTAGTTGAGTATATTATTTATTGTTTTGATTTATTAAAAAGCTAGATTCTTTTGTGGGTCAATATGCCTGGTAAATTGGACAGTGGTGATATACATTGGTGAAGTAATAGTTAGTTGAAGGAATCCATGTCTCGGTCTAGAGATTGATGATACACCTTTATGAAAAGCTTATAAGTTTTCATGTGTAAACCCTACAGGTGGATTTTCTATCCGTCACATGAAATAAGTTAAGCGAAAGTCTAAAGGAAATAATCAATGAATTAAATTGTCAGTAATTTAATTCATTTGATTAGTATCTGAATCTTAATATGGGGAGTTAAATGAAGTTTAATTGGAAGAATTTCGAAATTAAATTGAGGAGTGCAGTTACGAATTTTTAGTGGAATAATTCGTAATTTATTATGATAGTATTAATTCGAATATTTCAAATTAAATCTATAATAGGAAGTCTCGTTGATTAAATACCGCGGTCCCTGCTGTGCCTGAATAATTATGAATTAAATGAAATTATATTTCTTATTGGAAAAAGAAGACCCAACAGGTTCAGGAAAATGTTTTAAACCCTAAAACCTGTGCCTATATAAAGAGGGTCTTATTCCATAAGGAGGAAATGGTTTTCACTACATGGTTTTCTTAGGAGAAATTTGCTCACACGAATTTCATTAATTCTGAATATTATTTGGGTCACACAGCAGAAGACTGTGGAACTGGAGGATGATCTCGCGGACAGTTTTGCTCTTACTTGAAGGCACTTTTCTTGATCGTGGTCACAATTCAAGAGATAAGTATCGTTTTATGTTTGATTAAAATCTGTGATTGTGTTGTCTATATTACATGCAAGTGTTCCTGGCTATTTTCTTCCGCTGTATATATTTGTTTCCCATCAATTATATGAGGGACTATTCGACAAATTTTATTTTAATTTAAAAAAGTCTCTGGGGCTTATGCCTCACTAAAAATACGCGCCTCAAACGCCCGGGCGTACGCCTCGAACGCTCGGACGTACGCCCTGAATTGTTAGGCGTATACCTCTTGAGACTTTCGTCTCACACTATCATCTCGAGGCATTTTTGGTGCGTCTTGCTCCAGGGCTCGCCCCGAAAACGTCTTTTAAAACACCGGATATAATAGCAGTTTAAGGCCTCAAAAGAGGAAAATTAAAGAAGTAGAGGTAGAATCAAAAACTCTTCTGTTTTGGCTATATCTAGTGAACCTTTACTTGAAACTGGTTTTGCAATTAAAGCAAAAACAGAGAATCTGATCACATTAATCTGTATGATGTTGAAAAAAGTCATATAACAAGGGCAATGTTGTCCATACAGTTAAATATTCCCATTTCCGTTCTTATCAAAAAGATGGAATTAAAGTCAACAAACGTAGCCGACCGCCTCAAAACGCAGAATCTTGAAAGTAAGAATTTCTTATTAAAAATAAGTAAAGTTAATTTAATCCCATTTTCTCCGTACAGTGTCAAAAGATTCCTTTAGCTAAAACTCGTTATGTATGACTAACCGTATTTCCGAGTTAACTCAAATATGCGACGACCCGAATGTGAAAAAAACTATCGAATCTTTCAAGCTTTTAGAAGCGAAATTTCCATTTTTACCCTCGTTATCGTTGAAAAGTGAAACTGTGCTACATAAATATCAGACTTCTTCACCCTCTTCTATTCGTTCATTTTTTTTCTCTCTAGGCAATGTGAGAAAAAGATAGAGGAATAAATATCTGACAGAAAATATGGGTTCAAGTTCTAAAGAACTGAATTTGGATTTGAACTGTGTTTACGTGCCGAAAATCATTTCAGATGTTTTAACAGAAGTTTCTGCCATAGATGATATATCTAAGAAATTGACAAAGCTCAATCACTTTGTTCTTTCTTTAGAAGAAGAACTCAAAAAGATCGAAGCTTTCAAACGTGAATTGCCCCTTTGCATGGTTCTCCTAAAAGATGGTCAGTTTCTTTTTTCCATTTAATTCAATTTTTCTGTCTTTTTCACTTTTAATTATTTTTGGTTTAAATTTTTTTCTGGCAGCTATTGAGAGATTAAAGGAGGAAGCTTTGCTGTATAAGGGAAAAAATAAAGGGCCTGTGATGGAGGAATTCATCCCATTGAAGGGTAATTCTGATGAAAGTGGAAGGGTAAAAAAGTCAAATGACATAAGTGATAAGAAAAACTGGATGAGCTCTGCTCAGCTGTGGAGCACCCAAGTTCATTATGAAAGCATTGATCTTGGAAAGCAGGGACAGTTTTTACACCTAAAATCTGTAAGATTCTTTTTTCAGAATTACTAAAAATCTTACTTTTATAATTTAAAAAAAAAAGAGTTTATGAGGTTGGAATTTTTTGACATTTTGTTTGTGTGTTTAAACTGTTGATATCAGAGTGGTGTAGAAGGGACAGATAGAGAGAATGAATACCAGTTAGGAATATATAAATTGAAGAATGACAGAGGGGCATTTATGCCATTTCAAGAAAATTCTGCCCGATGGGTGAAAGATGAAAAAAATGGTAAACCAGTCAACGATTTATCCCTGTGTATGACAGCGGGAGAGGGAGAAAAGGGTCCAAATCCAGTTGATGTGAGTGTGAAAAGAGATAACGGCGGCGGCAGATCAAATGGGTGTCGTAGTAATTTTTTACGGGAAAAATCACAGCAGAGGAAACAGAGGCGTTGCTGGTCTCCAGAATTGCATCGTAGATTTGTTGATGCTCTTCATCAACTTGGAGGTCCCCAAGGTTAGAACACTTCCTTTTTTATTTTCATTTTCTTATGACAATTGTGTTTCATATTTTAAACGAATAATTCTGTCCATCAAAATTTAAACGAATCAACGAGTACATCATTTTCTGAATCCACTTTTTATTCTCACTTTGATGCTAGCCTTACCTATTCCATACGTTTATCTTTGTGTTTTTTTGTTTCTTTCGGTGTTTTCTACTTTGTTTTTCTATTCTCTTTTATACTGGGAAAGGGTAATGGAAAACTTTCATCACTGTATATCATTACCTTACAATCCAACAATTCAATCTGGAAAGGTGGATTTTGGAAAAAATAAATAAAAAATCAATTGCAAGTTGGTTTTGCGCATCCATAACTAAAGTGAAAAACAATGTTGATATTAGGTAGATCTTGATTTTTCCTCAAGTTGATACTCATGTAAAAGTGGTGTTGTTAAACTTGTTATGTTAGCAAACGTATCTGGAAATATGGTTTTTCGTAATGAAATCATTTTTCAATGTATAGTTAAGTTGAATTGCTCAAATTATTTGATGTAATTCTCATCAAAAAAGAGGAAAAAAAAGACTCGTTTCGACAAAAGTCATTTCTTTTACAAATATAAGAACTCTTATTTTATATTAGTCGTTGCAATCAACAATTAAACATTGTCGTCAATCTTTAATATAACGTCACCAATATGCTACTCCTACTTCATTATCATTTCTTTCATCTGGTACAATTATTATATATGTTATACCCTTTTATATCCAACCAAAACATTAAAACTAATTTTGAACTTATTTCCTGCAGTGGCTACACCAAAACAGATTAGAGAGATCATGCAAGTGGATGGCCTAACCAATGACGAAGTGAAAAGCCATTTACAGGTACTCTTTAATTTCTTTTCGAGTTGTGCTTAACAAATAAGAGTCTCATGTGTTGGTTCATAGCAGATGATTAGAGGAGGATCCAGTATTTAAAAACTGATTCGTCAAATCTTTGAGTTTTTACCACTAATTAAACTCAGCACACATTCGAAGTTATCAATTCAGAACTTAATTAAAATATCTATTTTTTGTGTCAAAATACGGGCTCAATTTGATTGTATACTCCATCCGCCAATGCACCTAATGATGGAAAACTTACTCCTTAATTTCAGAAATTTAGACTTCATGTCCGGCGAGTCCCAGTATCGGGTTGTTCATGGTCTACAATGGATGAAATAGGAGAGTCTTCAAAGACAAATGCTACACAATCTGGTTCGCCTGAAGGCCCTCTTCATTTTACTGGTTCAGGTTCAGCTAAAGGGGTGTCTATAAATGAAGGAGAAACAATGGAAGAAAATGAAGAAGAGGATAATAAATCAGAAAGTTATACTTGGAATGGACAAATTCCAAAGAGCATTGAAACTCATGTTTAACATCCAAGTAGCCATAAATTTTGCAGCTACAGAAATAGGACAGACAAAACATAGTAACAAATAACTGAGAATGGCTGAGTTGTTTAAAAAAGGAAAATAGGAAATAGATGTCTGCTGATTTTAACATGCTTGTTGTGAAATCAGGTTTAACTTTAAACATCTTTGATTGTTTTTCTTTTTTACATTGTAATTTGGATAGTCAGATATTGATACAGCTGGTAGGGTCCGGTGAAACTGGAGAGGAATTATCAATTTACAAACTATATTAAGCTTTATATACTGTTCAAAATGCTTTTAGTATTAATTCTCTCCAATTACTTTGTTCATATTTATATTTGGACAGCCAATGTTTGTCGTAGCAGTGCGATGTGAATGTTGCTTGTCAAGATATTTGCCACATGTTTTCTGTTTTAGATCAGGTTGTCTTCGTACTGTGTATTTATGCCTTAAGACTTTTTGTTCTGTTGCCTTGCCCTCAATTCATCTAAGTTTTCTGTTTCGTTCGTACAAGTATTATATTTCTTAGTTGCGTTGTAATAATGATGTTGTGCGATCTTTAGATATATTATGTTTTTAATGAATTACTAGATCGTTCTTTCAGGAAAAAACATATGAGTCCATTTTATAAATAGGTTGCATTGTATTAAATTTTGCTCGGGTCAAAATGCAGGGAGAGTCAATTAAGCTAACAAATGAGTTATAACCCAACCTATTCAACTCAAATTCATTTTCATTTGTTTGTTCTTTATTTTTACAATTTGATTAATTACCAGTCCAACTGATAAAGGCTTTTACTTCAATTTTAGATGACTATATAACCAAACCAAAAAAAAAACGTATTTTTCTATGTTTTGATAAGCTTTTACGGCTCTATTTGGGTTACATATGCAGTCCATATTGACACTAGCTTTTAGATGGGCTATGCGCCTATGCCGAATTGATCTACTTAAGAAGAATTAACCATTTATATTTACCTTCCTAAGATAACCATTTAAAATTTCAACAACATAACTTTATTCTTTCTAATTCCAGCGTGTGAAAATAAGTTGTAAATAGTGTTAAACTTTTCATCTTGGAATAATTCAAAATACACCGAATGCTAAAAAGTCAGGCAAATTCACAAAGGGAATAAACACTTGTATCTAATCTTTCTTCCCTGAGAGTGAGCAACTTTATCTGGTGGTGAAGAGTATAAGAGAATGGAAAAGACTCCATTTCAAAAAACTATACTTCTAGAAGGTCGTTTTGCTATTCTTCTGCTCTTGAAAGACATTTTTCGAGGGATTCTCTTCAATGAATCAACCAACAATCTTCTAAGCAAGAACCGATATTCATAACTGAACAATAAAACCAAATTAGAGAAGCCAACTGCTCGTGCATCGAACAGTTACTACAAAACTTTGAACGTGAATCCTAGGAAACATAACTCTGAGGATTCGAAAAAAACATAAACAATAGTTTACAAGAAAGTAAAACAAATCAACTTGGTAGAGCCAAATAAATACTCCTTATGTCCGGTGGCACTATTTGCTTTTCGAGATTCAAATTTCTTAATTTTGACCTTGTATTTGGACGTGAATCTTTAGATTTTTCAAAATCAAATTGACATATTCGTAAAAAGTATCAAATCACAATAATTAATAATCTAAATATTTAAAAGACATACAAAAAAATTATGATAAAAAAATAATTCGCTTGACTCTTGAACTTCAAACAAGAGTAGAACCTTATAAATCCCATTCTGAAAGCAATATTACTCGAAAGCGATGGGAGCAATATAATTTTCGAACTTCTCATAGGCCTTATCAATAATCTCAAGAGGCACAACATCTTTTAGCTCCACAATCTCAAAGGCCTCTACTGTTTTCACCTTTATCAGATGCATAAAAAAATGACGGAAGAACCACCAACTTTCATCACAAACGCGATAAAGACTAACGAAAATTAGACATTCCATGAACAACCACTGTTGCGATTAATTGAACTATTGACTCATTCAATTTAGCATTCAATGGCATCACAATCTGATATCATCCACTTACAGAGAAGCACCTAATAGCGACATCGCCAAAGGAAAAGATAAGTTCAAATAATGCGAGGCAGAACTCTCCTCCTTTACCATCCAGCCAGAAAGAATAAAAACTGAATGCAGCTCTCCTTTAACATTCAACATCGAGGAAAGAATAGAAACTACTTCAGTATTTCATAGCAGAATGTTGACATTTATACTGATAATTGGAAACGCTTAAAAGTTAAAACGTTGGCAAATAATCACATAATGTATTTGAGTCCTAATTTGTATATACAAACAACATTTCAACCGTTTAAAAATTAAAAGAAAAAAAATCATCAAATTTCTGCACTTTCTATAAAGTTGAAACACCTCTGAAGGCTTATTTCTTATGGTAACCAAACTAATTTATGCGATAAAATAGCTACTTGATGAACAGAGTGATAGAGAGTACACCTCGGCATACAACATGAATTTGTGACCATTTCACAATCCAAACAAAAACGATCAGCTGATAAATTGAGGAAAATTCAAAACTGCATATATATCAAATTATTATGGAATTACCAAAATGAAAAGATGGACAAACCTCAATGGAAGGAGTAGGGGCAGAGCCACCTGCCACCATGACTAACACCTATCTACCTTGTTGCTTCCATGGTGAAACTTTGGCACAAAACAACACCATTCTCTTTATCACAAAATCAAATAAAATAAGGTCGAAAAAAGAATCACCAAATTTATATTTGTTTCTCTACTTCCATCTTAGAAATCGTAATGATTAATATAATTAAATATAATTAAATGCTAACAGATTATGTAAAGAAACATATTATATATTTACTGAATTGGTGTAAACATTAAGCTTGCATGAATGTTACCCATAAAATATTTATTTAAGATATATAGCTACTATTGCTTTAGAAACCTTATCAAATTTTTAAGTTTATATTAGTCGTCTCAGTTATACAAATTCTGACAGTACTCGGCGAACAAATTCCGATGTGCACAGTAATTAGATAGAAGTAGATTAACGGTTAACTGAGAATAAAAAGGGGAAAAGGAAGACATTACCAACTAATGATAATAGTGGTTGAATTTTTTCCTACAATTACTGGAAAAAATGCTCTCTCCTCTTTGTGATCGAATCTGCAAGAAAGTATAGCCAAATGACCAGAAGCTTGAAAATTTGGTAGCGGCAAGTACTTAAACTTAAAGCATAGTCCAAAATCGTTTTTTCCTATTATTAAAACGATCAAGAGAGTCAATGATTATAGGATTTGCTGCATAAAATTTGGATTAGAAGAAAAGTTACCGGCCATTGTATTTGAATCCTTACGGTGAACTGCTCTAGTGACAATGCAACGGAACTGATGTCATAGTATTTTTGATAAGGGTTTTTGAATTTTGCAACTGCTCCTATATCTATGATCTTCTCCGTTTCAAGGTAGTATTCTGTGTTGAATTTCTTGAAGAGAATGATGAGATGTTGAAGTAGTAGGAAAATCTATTCCGAAAATGAATCAGGATTATAGAGTGTTTTATAAGAAAATCTGGAGTAATTGAGGCATTTATTAGGTACTTAGGTTAAGTTGGATGAGAGATGGAATCCAATATGCCGTGTAGAACGCCTAGAATTTTGCAGACGTGAAGGGTTACCATTATCAATGAAGGACGAAGAAACGTTTCGTTTGTCATTTAACTGGCGGTTTCTATGATCTTTGTTATTTAATGAGATGATAGAAGTGGAAAAGCTCAAAAAATGGGAAACAAAGATAAAGGTAATTCCTCGTTAATGAGGCAAGCCACATTAGCAGGTTGTTGCCCATCAATTATATATATAGAGAGAGAGACTTTTTATAACGTCATTAATAGATATGTTACTTACAGACTTGCTAAAACATGGTTAACAACTTCTTCGGGATAATACTTGTTACAGTCAACTTGAACTCATATCATTATCGTCCTTGTTATAAGGTTAACAACTTAATAAACTTACCGATCAAGATAACGGTATCAATTTTCTTAAATAGTAGTTAAAAATCTTTAGGACAAATTGAGACGTAAAGGAGATAAAAAGTCCTTGTCCAAGCTTTTCGCTTTTCTCATTCTTCCTATAATCTCTAATAAAATTGATTGCAATTCCTTTTGAGTGTTTTATTTCTTTACTTTTAATAGAAAGTTGACTACTATATAGTTACGAATATGAAGCCATGATATGTGCTTTCTCCTAACTACCTTCAAGAAGATAATAAACTGAAATATTATAAGCATCTTTCTGAACACATGGAAATATAATAATTTGTAGCTCCAACCAATACAAGTCTTCTAAATTCCCCAAGTCATCAATTAAAATAAAAAGAAGAGAAGAAGCTAATAACGCAACCTACGTGGAGCAAATGTGTTAGAGGCAAAAAAGAAACATCAATCAATAAAAAATTGGTAGAGCAACAATACGCAAATATTCATTTGGTTGAGGGCTTTATCTTTATTTTCAAATTGTAATGCATTTGTGCAGTGAATAGAAGAAAATAGAGGAAGTTACGCTAACTTTGGAAGGTAGAGAGACAAAATCTAACTAATCTCTACAATTATATATAAACCCCCTCCCGACATGGCATCATCCCCACCCCCACAAAGGAATCAATACCCTCATTACTATCGGAACCCCCCGATCCACCGGACCTTAACAACACACCGATGAATATGAAAACAAAATCAAGAACACCTTCAAAAAAATCCTAGCAGAAAAAACAATGTTTACTATTCACAATACCATAAGGGAGGAACATAGCTTGAAGCGGTCTCAAACGTAGGAAACACCGAGCCAATCCTACTGGTGCAGGAGCAAAAGCTCAAGATCTATCAACCATGAAAATTCTCACTTACCATTAAGGTATTTGGAAGGAAAATCCCCCGTCACCTCATGTGGACCAAGCTCCAGCAGCTTTGGAACCCAACTGAACAACGTATTCTAATTGATCTAGGATGAGACTTTTTCATAATGAAGTTTGCGAAAGAGGAAAATGTGACCAGTGCGCTTCACAGGGAGCATGGTTCGTCATGGGCCACTTCCTTTCTGTTCGGAATTGGGAGCCAAACTTTGTACCTGCAAACACAAGGATACAAGCCACAACTATATGGATTAGGTTACTGTTCCACGTTCAATCCATACTCAATAGTGATTGAAAACGGTCGTTGGAAGAATAGTACCCAACAAGAGTCAGGGTCGATTTTCACAGGGAGTTTAATATGGGTGTTAGGGTGTACACTTGATGAGAGCAAATGAAATAACTCAATTGCGCTTCCAAATAAGGAATTTTGTTTTCTACTTCTAAATTAACACTAACAATTGTAAACTAATGAGAAAAAACTAGAAAGCAAGTAATTATTTTTGTTGTTTTTATCAAATGGGTAAAAGGCCTAGGGATGTGACCTTCACCTAGGTGTTAGCCTAATGGGTTAAGTACGTTAACACTTGCTTTATTGATCGGAATATATTATAGCTCTCAATTCTAAGTTACCCACTCAATACTCTCGGTCATAGAGTGATTTTGCCCAATTTGATTTTCTCAAGCCCAAATGGGTATCAAGATAAATAGTTGATATGAGCTAAAGTCGGATTTTTTCTATCTCTAGTTCAAAACCTTTAATTAGGCTAGTCAAATCCTCAACTAGCACAATTTTTTGTTAGCCAAATTTTTCTAAAATAGGTCCCTCTGTTTCAAGTAAAAACCAAGTAAAAAAGATATGAATCAATGTTTGCAACCATTAATTCTAAAATTAAAGTATGAACAAGGCTAAATAACAAATATCCAATCATAAACAAGCATTAAATTAAATACCCATAAGGTCTACACACTAGGGCTGGGTCACAACCCTAGTAAATATCTAGCTACTCATAGTAGAAAATGAAGAAAACAAAGAAGAAATACTAATTCAACTCATAATATAAAATTAAAATGATAAACCGATCACTAATTTCCTAAAATAAAAAACTACAACGGCTACAACTGCTAAAACTTCAAAACTTGACCTAAAAATGTGATTCCCATCTATTTATAGTGGCTCAAAAATACGCTGACAAAATACCCCTCGGGAGGTTCTGCGGCCGCACAATTCCATATGGGTCTGCACATTGCTTGAGTTTGCAGGGGACTAGATTCTGCAACCGCACAATTTGGTCTGCGGCTGCTTCTGCCGCCGCCCAATTTATGTGTGGCCTGCACTTCAGGCAAGGCTTTAGTCTTGGTCATTTGCACACTCTCTGAATTTTTTGAATTCTTATCAGTGCGGACCATGTTCTGCGGCCGCACAAACTGTGTGCGGTCCGCACTTCTGCTTCAAGTACTACCGGGCTTCTTCATTAGTTCTGCGACCGCAGAGAGAATTCTGCAGTCCGCACTTGCTTTTGCGGCTGCAAAAATGCTTTTACGGATCGCACTTCTAGTATGTTGCGCCTCTTCTTGCCTTGTAAGTTGGAACACTCCTTTTTGAGTCGATTTTCTTTATTTTAGCTCAAATCTCCAATATTCCTGCAATTTGCACACTTTTCTTAGTTTTGAGAACATAAATTAATACTTTCGGACTAAAATAAAAGTAATAAGGTACTAATAAGTGGTCAAAATCTGCACTTATCAACTCCCCCAAACTTAAGTCTTTGCTTGTCCTCAAGCAGATAGATTAGTTCCCATCTCCTCAAAGTGAAAGGTCATTTCAGCGAGTCAATGGTGAGCCATTCATACTCAGTTGGGTCTTAACAATTACCCACATTACTCATGCATTATCAACAAGGTGACAAGTCAAATATTCATGCACATATAGTTCTAGTACATTTGAGCTTCAAGAATTGGCGTTACTCATCAAGGGCTCTTGTTCTATCATGTAGGTTATGGTGGACTTCAAACTCTTCCTCCTCTACCTTCCATTTGCCAAGCTCACTTCAAAAGTTAGCACTCAATATTAAGATTCATGAAAGGTTCACTCTTCTCTCACAAGAGAATGTTACAAGTACGGCTTCAAGTACCATAGTCTTGCCTCTCATGTGGATCACCACTAATGTAAGCTCACTTGGTTCGAATCAAGTAGGACTTATTTCGGGATGTAATGAAGGTTTTTGGATTAGGGTAGTATACCATATGGCTAAGTGGGTACACCTTTCCTTAAGCACTTCACATTTTCATTTCTCAGCTCACAATTACCAATTCTTAAAGGCATTATCTTTTTATTGGGGGCTAGAGAGACTTGACATCACTCTTTCTTGTTCATTTCATTCTTTTTCTCCCTTTGATGCTCATGTTAGGGATCATTACCTCTTTTTGAATCCGTCAACCCTTCCACTAATTCTCTTTTCTTGCATTTTTCTTTTTATTCTTTTTTTTTTCTTGCCTTCTCTTTTCATAGAGATAATTTCTTTTCTCTTTTTGGTGCCTTGATGCCTCTTTTAAATTCCTCAACTCTAACCCTAAACGTATTCCTTAAGCCACTTATTTCACAAGAGTGTTAAGGAAGGTCCAGGTACCAGGAGAGGATCACGACAAAATGGGTAAAGGCTTATGACATGGTTATCAAATGAGAAAGGTTAGATGCTTGAAGGGGATTGACTAGGGATAATGACATTGGTTGGCCATAGAAAGCTCAAATGGCCAAGGAAAGCGTACAATCATTTCTCAAACCAAGCAAAACTTATGATTTCGCCTTGAAGCATATTCGAGCCAAGTTCTAGACCATTCGTACAGATACTTGGACTAGCAACAAATCATCTCACCGCTCATGCAATTAGACCATAAAAGAGGATAGAGTCGAGAGCCTACAACAACCACACTCAAGTTTAAAGATCACTATGGTCCAATAAAACATTCAATGATTACCAAAGTCAACTCAAGAGTCTCAATGTCACTAACTAGAGCTATTTTCATTCAAAAACCTTGTTTCAAACCATAAGCACACAGTTAAGTGTGTTGGTGCCAAATGAAGCATGAATAACTCTTTTTCAAGAATGACTTGATTAGGCCTTTTATTCATTACTACTACTATTATTTTTATTACCTAAACACAAAAACGGACTCATTCCCTTAAGAAGGTTGTCGGGCCATCCATCGTTCGGACACGTCATCCGGTTCACACAAAAACTACCTTTGGAAAGAATCGTGACATTAAGAAAACCAAAGGCTTATTATCTACGAAGGCATAAAAAGAAGATACTAATAAAACAAGAACTAAAGTGAAAAAAATTAAGAAGATAATAAAAAGAAGCTACTAACAGAACAAGAACTAAAGTGAAAAATAAATAAGCTAATAAAGAATAACTACTAAAGATAGATAAACTAAAAATAAGAAAAGGAAGAGAATCATCCAATTATTACAGTCCAAATATATCCAAAATGTGTCAATGTATCAAACAAACTCCACCCCCGAATAGAAGTAAGCATTGTCCCCAATGCTTAACAAAATAAGAGTGAAAGAAGAGAAGGTGAAGAAAACTCCCAAAGGATCCTTGGACCTCTCAGTGTCCCCAGCAATATCATCTTCTGTTGGGTCAGCCGATTGTATCTCATCATCATCAAATCTAGGCATAGCGGGAGTGGTGAACATCGCACGCACTGCCTCAGCAGTGTCGGCAGCAGGGTCTAGCTCCTCAGACTGGCCAGCTGGTGCAACTGATGCAGATGGTGCTGATGGATCTGGGGCAGGCTGGTCTGATTCAAGTAGCATGTCAAATGGTAGATCCCCAGCCGTTGCAAGTCCCGTCACCTCCCTCCGGAGCTTGTCAACTTATTTCTTGCTTGCCTTGGACTTCCTTATATTCTTCACTTCTTTGCCCAACTCCTCAATAACCGACCCGTGCTGTACCAGAGTGTCCATGATCATCTTCTGGTTGTCCATAAACTTCTTCAATTTCTCATCAGATCAGAGGAGACCTGTGGTGCCTGTGTAGATGATTGCGCTACAACAGTATTAGATAAGTTAGACAACTTTGAAGTAGCTGTCTGCATCCAATTGTTGAGGCTCGCCAATGTCTAGGAGACTCGCAGAGCAGATAATGGAGCTTTAGGCATGGGAACTGGACTCAAAGCTGGAGCAGGGGCTGCCCTAGGTGCTGTGGTAGGAGCTGAGGATGATGGCAGATGCATAGCAGCAGCACTAGAAGAGGGCTCAGCAGAGGTGGATGGAAGGTCAGCAGTCTCAGTAACTACCACTGCCGGCTTATCAGACTGGCCTGTGGTGGTAAAAGGCTGATCTCGCTTCTTTGGATTGGTCTCATCCATCAGTGAATACCAGTCAAATGGCTTATTCGGCTTCACCTTGGTGTCAAATGCTCTCGGCTCTATCTTTGCATCAGTAAGGTACTATGTGATAATGTTGGGATATGGGTAGGCCGAGCTAGCCTGCTGCGCTATCAATGAAATATTGGCCGACATCACGGTACCCACATTAATTGGGTACCTAACCACGATGGAAGCCACAAAAACATATCGAGGAATAGGTAGATGAGTCTCATTCTGGCATGGATCAAGTCTACTGCAAACAAAGGTCTGCCACCCCTTCACCTCGAAGCTCAATGTGTTCCGCTGAATGGGAACCCCAACAGTAATCCATGGTGGTGGTGGCCCTGGTGTTGCTAAGATCTCAGCCAGCCAAGGTCGGACTTCTTCCTTCATTGCACATTTCTCCAGATACTCCTTTGGCTCCAAGTCTTCAAACCCCAAGTACGCGTTCAGCGTATGCTGATCAAACCTTAACTTTAAGGTTGCGTACTTTGATCACCTTCATCCCCTTCTTCATGTGAGAAACATTAGCATAGAACTCTCGGACGAGATACTCCTTGGCATCCTCAAATCTCTCAGTAAACCACATCTAATCCTTTCTTTCTCTGAACTACCTCAAGCTACCGGGTTGTATTCATCCAAATCCTTCAATAGGAATTGCCTCTCAAGTGTCAGATCGCACTGGCCACCACATACGAAAATCAGCGAAGGCACCCAAGCTGACAAACCTATCCTCCCATATCTCCTTGTTTTTGATCTCTCTATACCCGTGGATGTATCATCTCCCCCTCTACCATCATCGGGGGATCTCTTGTACAGTCTGTGCCTCTGTGTCTAGTGTAGCTGCTGGCTCAGAGGTCTGGCTAGCACACTTCGACCCCTCGGAGGTGCGGTGAGATGAAGAGGGCTTATCCCTTAGCTAGTATCTCCCCTATGGCCTAGACTGAGTGGTTGTCTGCTCCTCCTAAATAGAAGTTGAGTGGCCCTCTGAAACTTCCCTAGACGGGACATAGGAACTAGACTCAGATAGGTCTGCACCTCTCCCTCTACCTACCGTGGCTTTCTTTCTGATGGTCTTAGGCTGGCCAAGGGGCAAGATACCTCTACCTCGACCCCTAGAAGATTCACCTCTTCCATTTGTAGTGTCGCCTCGGCCTAGCAATCGAACCATTGTCTGTGTCAAAGCAAAGAAGATAGTTAGTTGCAAGTCATCACTCAGCATATTCAGGACTTATGTAGGTAAGGGAGGAACATAAGGAAACAATGGGGTTATGATTAAAACATAGGTTTGCAGGTATTGGGTTCTACGGTACGCATTATACGTGGCCGCAGAAAGGAACACGGTCCGCAAAATTTGGATGTGCGGCCGCAGAATGGAAGTGCGGTTTTCACAATTGCTAGTGCGACCGCACTTCAGACTTTCAAAGTTCAGAGGCTCAGAGGCTAATGGCCGTTTTGCGGCCTCAAGAGAAATTTGTGGTCCGCACATTTTAAATTGCGGCCGCAGATCACTTGCTTCACTAAGTTGCCTAGATCTCCTAATCTGCAGACCGCACAAATTCAAGTGCGGTTGCAGATTTCAAGCATTACGTACTATCACATTTTTTCTACTTAGATTTTTCAATTTCTTGCACAAATAGATATGGCAACATGGTAAAAACATGAAATTTCACTAACCCAATCCCATTAGAGCATGTATTATGATTACCTAGTTCAGATCCACCCCATATGGATGAACTCTAATAACATATGGTCTAAAAAGAAACTAAAAAAATAAACTAACACAAAAATTTAACAGGAATTGAAGCATACCAGATAGAGTGAGTGCAATGGGTGAATAATCACATGTGGTTGTGTGTGGGGATAGTGAAAATCTCTTAAGAAAAAATCAACATAGCAACAATGCTTGTAAAGAGCCCACATTACCTTGTGCTCTAGTTCCATCGGAAGATGATAAGCTTTTCCGAGCACCAATCGGCATGGAGATATTCCGATAGGTGTTCTGTAAGCCGTCCGATAAGCCCATAATGCATCATCAAGCTTTTTGGACCAATCCGTCTGATTAGCATTCACCGTTTTAGACAAGATACACTTTATCTCCCGATTGGAGACTTCCACTTGCCCACTAGCTTGTGGGTGATAGGGAGTCGTGACTTTGTTGCAAAAGTGTGATCCCCCATCGCTTATGGTTGCACGTGGAGTACCAAATCTTGAAATTCCACCGGACCGTTGACATTCATCACATCTTTTCACCAACTCGCTAGTATCACTTGTAAATAGTAAGCCAATAAAAACCACAACTAAGCACTTTGGCCGATGTTCTTGCTCCACCATGATGACCACCATATGGTGAAGAATGGAAAGCCCCAAGAATATCATCTCGCTCTTCGTCCGGTACATACCTCATAATCACCCCATCCGTACAAATTCGGAAAAGGTATGGTTCATCCTAATAATAATCTTGACAATCCCTTTTGAGCTTTTTCCTTTGGCTTGAAGAGAACTCATCTGCAATGATTCCACACACAAGAAAATTTGCTAAGTCCGCGAACCATGGCACCTATTTCATTGAAATTGCCAAAAGTTGCTCATCGGGGAGTGAGTCATTGATTTCAAGGCCATCACGCTGCCTCCCCTCCTCCTCTAGACGAGACAAGTGGTCCGCCACTTGGTTTTCACTACCTTTTCTAGTACCCGTCTCGTCAATCGAGCTTTGGGTCCTTTTTGTCATAAGATAACGAAGCGCTGTATGATCCATGTGGACAATAACTCTTGTACCCATCAAGTACGGACGTAACTTCTCAATTGCAAACAAAATAGCAAGGAGCTTTCTCCGTAACTGTATAGTTGACTTGGGCAATATTCATGATCTTACTAGCATAGTAGACTGGATGAAAAATCTTGTTGATACGTTGCCCCAAAACAGCCCTAACCGCTACGTCACTTGCTTCACACATGAGTTCAAACGGCACGTTCCAATTTGGAGCAGTGATGATAGGAGTAGTTGTCAACTTGAGCTTCAACAATTCAAAAGCTCTCATGCAATCATTGTTGACGGCCAATTTTGACTCTCCCTTTTAAATTAATTAATTTATACTTAATAATTTACAATAAATATTTTAAAAGTATTTTCTAATAACAAATACCTATTTTTACAAATTAATTAAGTGATAGTTTTGAAATTAATCACGTAGTATTAACACTATGGACTAACAGATATATTTACTATTTCCAAGATTATTAAAATATTTTCTTATATATACATTACATAGTTTCTATAATTAATTTGATAAATTACTATTTAATTTCTAGTTAATTAGATTATTATGAAAAATTCAAAATTAGTGTTACAATTTAGGAAAAATAATGTATTTTTATAGATAATTAATTAAAGTAATTACTAGTATATATAATAATTATAATTTTATCACATTTATTGAAAATTTCTAAGTTTATTTAAATTAAAATTTAAAAGGGTTAGAAGACCAAAATGCCACTATTGCAAATCTCAAATCAAAGGCAAAATGGCCATTTTTGAAATTATTCTTGGCTCAATTGACAAGCCTAGTCCGAAAATACACCCAACCCAAACAGCCCCATCTCTGCATTGTGACGATCCAAGCCATCCTATTTGCACCAATCAAAGCACGCCATGTCACTCTTCAATCCCATTAACAAAACAAACACAAATGATCTGAGCCGTTGAGCCAAACCATCGATGGCCCACAATTATCCCTATTTTCTCTTTTAATTTTAGCCTGTTATCAGATATTATCTCCGCCATTGGATCACACAAATCCAACGATTCTCGTATTTTCCCAAATTGATTTCTTTAAACACATAAAGCCCCGATTTATCAGGGCCATTGATAAAATGATCAAACGTCCCATATTTTTTCACTCAACCATAACCCTCAGAGACCAACACCTAATCCCCTAACCCGAAATCATTTCTTCTATGACCCCCCCGCCCTTCTTTCCCTTCTTTCCCTTTTCTATCTCACTTCTCTCAACCTCATAGACATGGTCAGCAAAGAAACCTTGCACAAATTCATGTAAGGCTTCAAATCAACCAGAGATTCATACTTTCTGTCTCTCCATCCCCCCGAATCCCGCTAGTTTCACCTTTTTGCTCTCCAAATCTAAGAGATTAGGCACAACTCATGAGGTGGGAACACCATTGCTTTATTCTTTTAAATCAACTTGCAGATTTATCTCCTTTGTCCCTAGGAGATGAAGCAATGAGCCTAGTTTCTATTCTCATTTTTAGAATTCAAAAACCCCAATCAAAACCCTAGACCTAATTGATGAACTTCATTTTATCTGGTTTTTCCACTCACTCTGCCAAAACGGAGCATGCATGTGCACGATTCAGAGGTTCATCATGAATATTATGTACCCAGAGGTCAAAACGCAGTGACCTCTAGGTTTTAGAATTTGTCCGTTGGTTCTTTTTCTTCAGTGGTCGACTGCTCTCCATTCAGGTAAAAACTATCATCAATTCCTCTCTGTCTTTGAGATTTTTTCACTCAATTTGCTATCATCACCTATCATACGTCACTCTCCAATACTGATTTGAATTTATGAAGCCCTAAGAGCCTTCAATGGCACTATAAATAGAACCCCTTAATGTTCTCACCAACACGACGATCTAAAGCTGAAATCATCGACACAATCACTTAAGAGCAATTTTGAGTTCAAAAGCCTAGGATTCCTTACTGTTTCTTTCTTTTTTCTCATTTTTTGATTACTATCGCTGCTTCGAACTTGAAGTTTTTGGGTCTTAAGCAACTAAGAGAGTCTTCGTTTGGTCTGCTGCCCTAAAAAAGGTGAGTACATCCCTCATCTCTCTCTTTTGCTCATCTCCTTTGAATGCTATAGATGTGCTAGTTATCTTCTGAGAATTACAATAGTTTACGGTGTTTGTAATTAGTATGGGAATGCTTATATTCTGATAGCATATTGTCTGCTTGTGATTATTTGTCATGCCTTTTGAGTCTTTAATTGATGATTAATCAAGTTATTAAGTGATTTTTGATGATTTTCATTTATGAGTTCCAATAGTCTACATGTTTAAGCTGTAATGCATCTTGAATGATTGTTCATACTTACCTAAACTTCAAAGCCTCTCATTGATGATTCTACATTGATCTTTGCCTTTACATATTGTTTTTCTTGTATTCTATTAGTCTTATAGTTGAGTTTATTGTTTGACAATCATAACTGAGATGAATCTGAAGGTTCCTAGGTTCATATCATCTAACATAAGCATGCAAATCTAAGTGCTTGGGTGCTTTCCTTCTCCATACTTGTGTCTGTTAACTTTGAAAGTAACTTTTGGGTTGTCACTATTACGTTCTCACGATCTCATCTAATTATTGGTTGCAACTGTTGCGTAGTCATGTTTGTATTGAACTTTCTTCTTTTCATGAACTTTTACTGCATATATTTTCTGTTAAGATTAAGATATCTTCCTCTTCATAGATTTAGTCATGATCAAGTCTAGTTAGAGTCAACTGGTAATTGTTGTATAACTGAACTTGGTTGTCTCATGATTAGTTAAAATCTTCAGATACATGTTTAATTCAAAACTTACTTGGTATAGTACTTCCCTGTCTTTAATCTCTTTAAACTACTGTTGGTTTTTGTGAAGCTTACATGCATCTATCATTAAGTTATCTTCCATAAAAAGTAGGACTTAGTTATTATGTATTAATCAAGTGATAACTTTTAAAAGCTGAAGCATGACTACTTCACATTTAGATACTAATTAGACTTATTTCTAAGTTAAACTTGTTTCAATGCAATGCTTTCCTTTATCTGTAACTCCATCTCCTCATGACATGTTTAACTCGATTCTGTAATGTGCAAAGCTCCCCTGTCTATATGAAGTCATAACCTCACTTGAAGTATTCATATAACTGACTGAATATTGTATGTTCCTGTTTGATTCCTAGTTTCATTCTTTGTATTGAATCATCCCAGTCCTTTCCCTATTGTTAATTTGAAACTAAACCTGATCCTTAAACTTATGAGGTCCTTTGTTGATACTGTCTGAACATGATGACTTGCTAAGGTTAATACTGTTAGAAATATAACTCTATTGAGCCCTTAGGGATTCCATGTTCAAATCTTTGAACTTGCAGTCATGTTGGAAGTTCAATCTTGTTTCTAATATCTTCTGTCAAAGTGGCCAGCCGTAACTATTTTGTCTAAATCTTTATTGATGACCCTTAAAGTGCTAAGTAGTATCATCAACCCATGCATATTATAGAAGCAAACCAATCAGTTCGCAGTAGGTTTGCCAGAGACAGGAACATCTGTATCTTTGTATTGTTGCATATATGAACCCTGTATAGGTTGCCTTTCCTTATAGTGTGCTCTACCCTAATGTTCATACCTTTACAGTATGCTTGTGATGTTTCTGCTCCTCACCTATGTGTGTTCAAAAGTTAAACCTTGAAGTCACTTGATATGTATTTATTTGGTATCAAATGTAGACTATGTGTTCTTATGTTAGGAGGGAAAGTGTACTTTTGTGGTAAGTAATGCTATATCATTTAGTTTACATTGAAAGGGCCTCATTGGCATTTAAACCTATAATGAAAATATGTTGTTAGTGGTTAGGTGTATTTGATAGTGGAGTTTAACTTTAGGTTGGGCTGCGCTTCCCGTCACAAGTATTACCCTAGGCCTTGAGTCCCTTGGGAACTTTTGAAGTGTCGGGGGATTCAAAGGGAGCATTGACCTTGAGTAGAACTTCCTCCTTAGCTCTTAATTCATTGGCACATTTGTTTCTTTAAGGTTTTAATGTTTAATGACAATGAAAGTTTTTCAATGTAAATTATTTGCCGCGTATAACTACCACATTAATTTAATTTCCCATAGTATTTGAGTATTGGTAAATTTCTTGTTCCAGTCGTTTGTCTATATACATTTCATACATGTTTGAATATGCTGAAAATATGGAATATACATCGAATGACCCTCTTTCTTTTTTTGGGCATGTACGCACTTGGGCCTTCTGAGTTCCTAAGGAACTCAGGCCCAAACTAGCCTTGTTGCATTTTCTGGAAGGTCCAGTCAGCTATAGCCGTATCTTTCAATTGCTAGGCCTACCTTCTTGAGGCCCAACCACCAGAGTCCAGTCTTCTTTCCCTCATCTCCTTCGTTACTATTTATTGCTTCCATAATCTAGTTTACTGCTTCATTACTTTCATCAACTGCCCTTGTCGTTTTATCATATTTTGTTATCATATATTTAACACTCATATATTAGATCATGCACTTTACCTTCATGCTTTAATATCACATGAAACATAGGCAAGCTTTAAATAATATAGGAATTAGCTAGTACTTAATCTCCACTTTGCTAATTATAATTTATTCATATCATTACCATGATCTCGCTCACTTGCTTTTTCTTAAAGATTTTTGAAGCCCAGAATTTAATCAAAACAGCGCCCCCATTTTCATAAAGGAATATTAGAAAAGAATAGCCGGTTTTACTAACAAAAGTTAAATTAGATTTTTATAAAACAGTGAAGCACCATCGCCAAAAAATGGATTTTTAAAATACTGCCTCTCTTCGGATTTTAGAATCAAGGTGCCTTTAAGTTCACTTTCTTACAAACATCTTTAAGAATTATATAAACATCGATTCCTTAAATCAACCGCTTCCATAACTCTTTTAACCTATCTCTACACTCTTTTATAAATTCATAATCCCTCTTAAAGTCTTACATCTCTTTATATACCCTCCCTTATATATAGTAAGCCATGCTTTTAATGGTAATTAAGCATAGCATAAATAAATAACCTCTTAAAATTAGTCTAAGTCCTATGGAGCTACCTCAGGTAGATTTTAAGGGGTACCTAACACCTTCCCCTTAGAAAAACAAGAACCCTTACCCGTAATCTCACTGGTTAGCAGACCAGTAAAAATGTAACTTAGTAATCAAATAGGTACGCTAGTATACCTTTAAATATTAGGTGGCGACTCTCTTTAATCAATAACAGAGAATTCACAAGTAGAATCCTGTCTTGACTAGTGCAAAATAGGGTGCAACAACATGACAACTCTGCTGAGAAATATTCACACTTAGGTTATGACCTTAACACACTTAGAATAATTTGGCATCTATATTTGTTTATACCTTGCTTTAATTATAGTTATAACTGCAATTACATGCTTACCTGCTTTATTTGCTCTTTCTAATTATCATGCTTATTGTTGCTACACCCTTGTCTGTTATTGCTTTATATATACACTGTCATCACAATTCTTCAAATCGAGTCTTGGCCGTACACTTTCACACACAATGGCATGCGAGGGTTTTCTTTTACACCCCTCGAACCTTCTTTTCAAAACTCTATAGTTTCAGAGAATGGCTTTGTCAGGTCAACTGACATAACTTCTCGCAACCTTAAGTCCAATTCAAAAGTAGAAAACACTCTACTCTAGTAAAAAAAGTCATGCTGCATAAACCTTAGGTGAGTCAGTCCTTGGTACTAACACATAATTAGGAAAGCCATCTAATGTCAACGTGTCATGCACCCAACGACATAGCTTCTGCGGAAAGACAAACAAACCTGACAAGACACTTAAAGATCTGAAGCGAACACTTATCCAAAACATCTTTCTTTTACCCACCTCAGAAAATGGAAATCAATCCAAACATCCCTAAAATCAGCATAGTAATAGCAGCACCACATAAACTAAAACAGTGGTGGGAGAATATTCATGGGGGACACGGAGATGAGGTTTGGACGCACTTGGATGCATTAACCGCATTGCTGAACATCCAAGCAGATAGAGTACTCACTCGCCTATTGATAGAATTTTGGAATCCGGCTAAGGTGGTGTTCAAGTTTGCTGACTGTGAGTTAGTCCCGACATTGGAAGAAGTCGCAAGTTTCACGGAGCTGCCGTTCAATGGAAGTAAGGCAGTATTGCCAGTTACTGTGCCCGGTTACGGTTCTTGGATCCCTTAGGCCTTGCCAACAGTAGGAGTCTCAAAAGTATCGAGGATGGATTGGTGAGCCTCGACCAGCTGTTTAACAGATTTGGGCACCGTGAAAGCTCCAAATGGTATTCAGGGGTTTTAATGCGACCAACTGACGTGGGAGAGTCTCAAGCCTATCACTTTCTCAATGGCACTGTTGGGATTATTGGTCTTCACGTAGCGAAGGAGCCGTATCAACATCAACTTGTTACCAGTGGTTCTGGCAACCTTCCGTGGCAATCTTCAAGCTACTTTAGTGCTGATGGTGTTAGCTGAGATACTGAGGGATCTGTCCTTATGAGCACGAGGGTATGATTTCTTTAAAGGTTGTAACTTTCTACTTCAGATCTGGGCTACTGAACATTTAATCCAGTGAGAGACCACCATCGACTACTTCGTGGTCGTCAGCAATATGATCCGCATCCACAATGAAAGAATGAGACATTGGGTCTCTCCACATGGGCAAGAAGAATGGAGGGAAACACTGACCAATCTGACTGAAGAATGGATCAATTAGAAGCTCTCCTGGTTAGGTGGAAAGGCAATCTTGAGGGCTCCTCAGAAATACTTCATTGAGTTGATCGGACTTGAAGGCGTTCCACCATACTCACCCCTACGGGTCCTCGGAAAGTTCGGGATGATCCAAGATGTGCCTCTGTGGACAAGGACAGCGCTGTACGAGGATGAGTACAACGGGCAAATTCCCATTCCCAAGATAAGAAGGCTACAAGAATAGTGGAACAACCTGGTCACAATGCCTATGGGTCAAAACTCGTGGTGTATTTTTGAGTATTACGTTTGGATTAACAAAGAAGAAGAACTGGCCCGGCCAAGCAGAGAGGGCATAGCCTGGTTAGAGGACGCAGTGGCTACTTTATAGATTTACCATGTGATCCTACCACATTATCTTGTGACCACTTCAATGCACCGTCAGGTGGTCCCGGGATCCATTGACCACAAGCTGCCACATGCTGAAGATGATGATCGGGTAGTGGACTGTATCCAGATAGATCTAGCACAAAGCCAGAAGAAGACCCGAAGAGAAGAGTCTGAATTCAACGATGATGAGGAGGAGTTTGAGGAAGACCTGGAGGAGGAGCTAGAAGAAGAGAAGGATATTAGAAACGACTCAGGGGGTGGTTATTAGAGTTGGTTGATTTTCCCTCTTTCCCACTTTGTACCTTTATCCCTAGTTCTCTCTTTACTTTCTAAAAGGGCAAGTTGTCCAAGCCCATGCAGTTCTATGAAACAGTGATGTAATCCTTGTTTCCACTTATATCAGTCCAAATTATTAATGAAAAAATTGCTTCGGATCTAAATGTGTTAATCCTAAATGTTTGTCAAATCTCTACGAATTAGGCCTAGCTCTGGCAATGAGAGCTCCCCGCGAATTCTAGGAAATACACTAGCTGTAATGCACAAATTATTTTCTCTATGTGATCTCTTGCTTGTATAAATGAAGAAACTGACTCTTGTTCCTTTTTCTTTTCTTTATTCTTATTTTTCTTCTTATTTTATTATTATCTCCAAAAAGAAAAGAAAAGTTGGTTTGTGTCGACCAAAACTGGTGGAACCACCATACAATCTAAGGTCAAAAGAAAAGATGTCAGCCGCAGAAGACTCAACTGAACATGCTCTGGTCATAGCCGACAGCCCGGGGCGATCGAGGGAAAAGGAAAACATTAGGAATGATGAACACGTGGCCTGGGTGGCCCATGAAAAGGAGTCTTTAAGGGAGGAGGTACAACATATAAGAGAACTAGCGCACCTGGCCGTGACAACACTTACTCAACCACCTCGATTCCCTTATTTGGATTCACTCTCCGACCACTTTCCTTCCACAACACGCCAAAACAACAACACCCCAACTTCAACTCCTACCACTCAAGCCATACCTCCAGTAACCCCCGCTAACCCACCAAATCCCCCTATCGACACTCCCTATGTACCACAATACACTCAGACATCACAAAACCCACATATTACCACCAATGCAACTACCCCTACTCGTGACGGGGTCACTTTAACCTCTAACCAACACATACCTGTGGCACATGCCACCACCCATGAGCGTTATGTTCCCTCTGGATATACCATTTCTGAGCCCACCTTTACAACACCTGTCACGGTCAGGGTGCCTTATGAGATTAACCAATGTGCTGAGATGGAGAGAGAAGCCAAGCGTAAGGAAGAAGAGTCAGTATCTGAGCAACTGCAACTATTGAGAAGGCAAATGAAGAGCCACCAAGTTGCCCGAGGAAGTGAAAGTTAAGACGAGGATCTGCGTATTCATCAAGATGTGGATATGCCAACAGGGTATAAAACCCCAAAGTTCGATATCTTTGATGGGACGGGGACCCTCACGCACATTTCAGGGCATATTGTGACAAGTTAGTCAGAGTGGGGATGAACGGAACGCTAAGGATGAAGTTATTTATAAGAAGTTTGCGGGAGAAGCACTCACCAGGTATACTCGACAGGATCCACAAAAATGGAGAACTTGGCAAGATATGGTAGAGGACTTCATGAATCATTTTCGATTCAATACAAAAAATCACTCCTAATCGGTTCGCACTGGTGAACTTGCAGAAAAAACCATCCGAGTCATTCCAAGAATATGCACGTCACTGGAGGTCAGAGGCTGCTAGGGCGCAACCTCCGATGGACGACAGTGAACTAACCAAGTATTTCATTAGAGCCCAGGAGGGAATATACTTTGAATTGATGATGGGAATGATAGGACAGAAATTCCTCGAGCTGGTCAAGATGGGAGATTTCTTAGTAGAAGGCATAAAATCTGGTAACGGACAATCCAAGGCAGCACTGCAAGTGGCCATCAAGGCCATCTAGTCAGGGTCAATTGGTAGCAGAACGAAGAAGAAAGAGAAGGTCTCAGCAGTCGTCCCTTACTATCAACCCAACCCACATCATAGAAGCACCTCTTATTCCCCAAACAACCATTCACCACCACCCACTTACGCTCTAGTCTATGATACCCAGCTATATTACTACCCTTAATCACAATACAACCCTTTTCGAGCCAACAACAACCAAAATCCACAGCGACCATACGCTCTTGTACAAACCACTACTCATCAAAACCGACCTGCTTATACACCACGCTCTCATCCCAACTTTGAAGAGAGGGGTC
Source organism: Nicotiana obtusifolia (assembly GCA_002018475.1). Lineage (NCBI taxonomy): Eukaryota > Viridiplantae > Streptophyta > Magnoliopsida > Solanales > Solanaceae > Nicotiana > Nicotiana obtusifolia. The sequence continues at coordinate 77,643 of MCJB01034075.1, read as the reverse complement.
CCAGAACTTATAGTCCGATTTCTGAGTCTCTGGCCCAATTGTTTGAGAGATTAAGAAGAGTAGGATTGATACACCCAGTCGAAGGAAGGGTTCCTGAACATCCCTCCAAGTATTTTGATGCCACTAAAAGATGCGTGTACCATTCCAATGTACCCGGGCATGGTAGTGAAGATTGTTTTAAGTTGAAAAATGAAGTTGAAACCCTAATCAAGAGCAGAGCCATTCAGTGCATTTCGGCACCGCCTAATGTGAATCGCCATCCGCTGCCAAATCATCGAAATCAGGGAGCTAACATGATTGCATTGGACGAAGAGTATGACCTAAAGGAGAAATTGTCACTATAGGAAATGCAAAAGCCGCTACGATCCCTCCTTAAAAGGCTCAGATTATTACAGTACAACTGAGGCCTATAGTGACGGTTCAGACTTATCCGCAGCAACCTGCCAGTGCTACAGGAGATGAAGAAAGCCGGGAATACAAAACCGTCCCATGGACGTATCACCAAAAGGGAAAGGCCAAAATGACAGACTTTGCCGCAGCCCATGGTATGACTAGGTCTGGGAGATGCTACGCTCCTAAAGACGTCAATTGAGGAAACCCGGGAAGGGAACAAATTCAAAGAAGGAACATAACGGACCTAGAAGCCGCTGAGTTTTGGAAAAGAATGTCAAGAAAAGAGTATTCTGTGGAGGAGCAGCCGAAGAAAAGTCTAGCACAGATATCAATCATGGATCTATTAATGAGTTCCGACAGTCATAAGCATGCCTTCTTGAAAGTACTAAGTGGGGTAAGTGTACCAAGTAGCACCACTAGTGAAGTGCTGGCCGCAACAATTGGGAAAATGGTCGAACCAAACATGATCACTTTTAGAAGAGACGAACTTCCTATCGAAGGTGCAAGTCAAAACAAGGCTCTTCATATCACTGTCAAATGCAGGGACAAAGTGGTGTCCTGAGTGTTGGTCGATGGAGGGTCAGGAGTCAATATTTGTCCGCTCTCTACCCTGTGGGAGCTAGGAATTAATTTGAGGGATGTCAAGGAAAGCCACCTAAGGGTGAGATCCTTTGATGGTTCGCAAAAGGATGTTATTGGAGAAATTGATTTAGCCTTGCAGATCGGGTCGATCGATTTTCCAGTGTCGTTTCAAGTAATGGACATCTCCTCTTCCTACAACTTGCTACTAGGAAGGTCCTAGATACACATGGAAGGGGCCGTGCCATCCACTTTGCACTAATGCATGAAATTTGAGTGGGTACGTCAGGAGATCGTGGTTCATGGCAAATGGGATCACTCCGCCTATTTGGAGTATGATGTCCCATTCATTGAAGGTCTAGACGGAATTGCCTACCATGCAGTGGAAATCATGCAGACTACCAAGATGGAGAAGATTGAACAAAAGTTGGGAATGCAGTCACCATATAGATCCAAGATGGCTATGAGAGAGATGATGAAATATGGATATAGGCCAGAAACAAGGTTGGGAGGCAAGTCAGATGGAATCACAGAGCCAATTGAATATAATGGGCAGAAAGGAACGACTGGAACATGATATCAGTCTCTGTAGGGGAAAGCTTACACCGTTAGCTATGGGAAAAAGGTTTTTGTGCCAGAGCATGTTGCAAATCCGGGACAGAATTAGTACCCGAAGATGATATCATCGATGGGATGGGAAAGCTGTTCGTGAATATGATTGAAGAATACTGTGAAGGAACTGACATCAAGACACCGACTATCAGGGATGCCGAACCATGGGAAGAGCTGCAGAATTGGACCGCCAGTCCATCTTTGGTTTGCTGGAAGTCTTGGTAGTAACTGTAAAAGTTTTCTTTCAAAAAAGTGCACGGTCAATTGAGGCATGTACCGTGTCTGTGCCTTTTTGTCATTTGCCTCTTGTGAACGCTTAAGACGTTCCCCTTTTGATGAAATAAAGGAATCATTTTCTCAAATATTGCAACTTCATTTACCATTTTATTTATACTTAGCTTTTTCTTTTCAGTAATCAAACCGCTAAAAAACTGTGTTCCACGATTTTGACATGTAACAAAATCGCTGAGCGTAACGAACCAGATTATGAGGAGTATGATGAGAGCATGATGCCCAAAAATCTCCCCTAGGAGATCGAGCAATTGGAGAGTCAGAAAAAGTCCAACCTTGAAGAAATGGAAGTGGTCAATCTTGGAAGTGAAGAAGATGTAAAAGAAACGGAAGTGGTCAATCTAGGAGCCGAGCAAAAGGAAAAACTGATTGAGCTCCTCCGACAGTACATCAATGTGTTCGCATGGTCCTATGATGACATGTCGGGATTAAGCACTAACATTGTCTCGCATCGACTACCCACCGATCCTACCAGACCGCCGGTCAAGCAGAAACCCAGGAAATTCAAACCCAATTTAAGTATGAGGATACAGGAAGAAGTGACCAAACAGATAGAAGCAGATGTGGTAAAGGGAAGCTGGTTGGCAAAAATTGTCCTAGTACCCAAGAAAGACAGAAATATCAGAATATGTGTGGACTACCGAGATCTTAACAAAGATAATCCAAAAGACGATTTCCCTCTGCCAAATATTCACATCCTCATCGACAACTGTGCAAAGCACAAACTGTAGTCATTTGTTGATTGCTTCGCTGGGTACCACCAAATATTAATGCATGAGGAAGATGCAGAGAAGACGGCCCTCACCACACCTTGGGGAGTCTACTGTTATAGAGTTATGTCGTTCGGTCTCAAGAGCGCCGACACCACCTACATGAGGGCCATGATGACCCTCTTTCATGACATGATTCATAAGGAGATCTAAGTGTATGTGGATGACGACATCATAAAGTCCCGAAAGAGCTAAGAGCACTTGGATGACTTGAGAAATTTTTTTGAAAACCTGCAAAGGTACATTTTGAAGTTGAACCCAGCAAAGTGCACGTTGGGAGCCCCCGCTGGAAAACTATTAGGCTTCATTGAACTATTGGGCTTCATTGTAAGCAGGAAGGGGATAGAACTGAATCCATCAAAAGTCAAGGCCATTCAGGAATTATCGCCACCGAAGAGCAAGAAAGATGTCATGAGTTACCTAGTTAGATTGAATTACATCAGTGCTTCATAGCCCAGTCCACAGTAATATGCGAATCTATTTTCAAACTGTAGAAGAAAGATGCCTCCACAAAATGGACAGAAGAGTGCCATAAAGCCTTCGACAAAATCAAAGAGTATCTCTCAAACCCACCAGTGCTTGTTCCCCCAAACCAGGAAAGCTGTTGTTGCTATATTTATTAGTCTTGGATAACGCCTTCAGCTGTGTGTTGGGGCAGCATGACGAAACTGGGATAAAGGAGCAGGCCATCTACTACTTAAGTAAGAAGTTCACGCTATGTGAGGCCTAGTATACCCTGATAGAACACACTTGTTGTGCTCCGACTTGGATTGCTCAGAAGCTAAGGGATTACATGCCAGCATACACTATGCATATGATATCTCAGCTCGACCCGCTCAAGTACATTTTCCAGAAGCCAATGCCTACCGGAAAGATAGCTAAATGGCAGATTCTCCTCAGCGAATTTGACATTGTGTATATAACTTATAAGGCTATCAAAGGACAAGCTTTAGCCGACCACATCATAGAGAATCCGGTGGATGGGGACTACGAGCCACTTACCACGTATTTCCCCGATGAAGAAGTACTATTTGCCGGAGAAGATATTGCAGAATCACACCCTGAGTGGAGAATGTTTTTGATGGAGCAGCAAATTTCCAAAGGAGTCGGAATTGGGGCAGTCCTAATTTCGGAATCTGGACAGCATTATCCAACCGGAAAAGATAAGATTTCCTTGCACCAATAATATGGTTGAATGCGAAGCGTGCATCCTCGGGATCAAAAAGGCAATCGACATTAATATCAAAGAACTTTTGATCATAGGAGATTCCAATTAGCTGATACATCAAGTCCAAGGAGAATGGTCTGTCAAGAATGTCAAGATACTTCCGTACCTGCACTGCATGAAAGAGCTATGCAAGAAGTTCGCAAAGATTGAGTTCAAGCACATCTCCAGGATTCAGAACGAGTTCGCCGACGCCCTTGCAAACCTATCATCTATAATTTAGCATCCGGATAAACACTACATCGACCTTATCGAGGTAGCGATCAGGAATCAACCTGCCTATTTCTTCCATGTAGATGAAGAACCAGATGGTAAATCATGGTATCGCGACATCAAGGAATTCCTTGCGACCAAAGAGTACCCGGAGAATGCTACTAATGGTCAAAAGCGAGCATTCAGGAGGCTGGCAAACCACTTTTTCCTCAACGGGCATGGACGTGATTGGACCCATAGAGCCTGCAGCATCAAACGAACATCGCTTTATCTTGGTAGCTATCAACTATTTTACCAAATGGGTCGAGGCATCTACTTACAAGGCCGTCACGAAGAAGGTAGTGGCAGATTTCGTGCGGAATAACATCGTCTGCAGATTAGGGATATCGGAATCTATCATTACTAACAATGCCGCTAGCCTCAATAGCGACCTCATGAGAGAAATCTACGAGAAATTCAGAATCGTCCACCACAATTCCACAACCTACAGACCACAAATGAATGGGGCAGTCAAGGCAGCCAACAAGAATTTCAAGAGGATTCTGCAAAAAGATAGTGGACAATCACAGACAATGGCACGAGAAACTACCTTTCGCTTTACTAGGTTAATGGATTACCATGAGAACATCCACTAGGGCAATGCCGTACATGTTGGTATACGACGCTGAAGCTGTGATACCCGCAGAGGTCAAGATACCGTCTTTAAGAGTCATTCAAGGGGCAAAATTGGATGACGCAGAGTGGATATGGGTCAGACAAGAACAACTCATGCTCATTGATGAGAAAAGAATGGACGCAGTATGTCATGGTCAGCTATATCACAACAGGATGGCCAGTGCATTTAACAACAGAGTGAAGCCTCGCCAATTCACACCGGGGCAGTTGGTTTTGAAGAAAATCTTTCCTCATCTATAAGAAGCCAAAGGAAAGTTTGCACCAAACTGGAAAGGCCCTTACGTGGTTTACCGAGTACTGTCGAGTAGAGCTCTAATCTTGGCAGAAATAGATGGAAGAGTCAACACAAAGCGTATTAACACAGATGTAATCAAGAGATACTATGTCAGAAGACAAATAGAGTTAGGTTTTTGATGTAACAGAACTACGTTAAACCTGACTTCCCACGGAGGGATATGTAGGCAACCCACATAGGGGTCGGTTTCTTTTCCCCCTTTCTCTTGTAATAGAAAACCAAATATCACTTTTGTATGTTGCTCAGGAACTACGCCGACTTGATTTCCTTAGAAAGGAATACATAGGCAATCCTCATCGGATTTAGTCGTCTTTTGTAATTGAACTACGTTCTGGCTTGATTCCACTTGGAAACATAAGTTGTCTAAGTCAAACTCGGCCATTTTCATTCTTAATATCAACACTTCGCATCTATTGTAATCGAACTACGTCTTGACCTAATTCCATTTGGATACGTAGGCTGCCTGAGTCAGGCTCGGTCATTTTCATCATATTTAATCATAACCCACGAACTACGTTCAGACCTGATTCTGTTAGGGATACGTAGGCAACCTGAAAGTGTTCAGTCATAACCTTAGAAAAGCCTTGTAATGGATTAGTTGAAATTAGGACGCAGTTGCGATAGCAAGCAGCCGTGTTGTCAGAAGCATCACGGAAGATCGACATCAACATGACAAAGTTTTTAAGAGCATACGCTCGCGTGTGGAGAACATTTCGTAACATTTCATAATCTGGAACAACGGCATTTGCCTTAAAAAACAAAGTATTTTAAAAATGTTTTCTAAAAACAAAATATACCTATACAGTAATTTGTTCCATCTATCGAACTTCGCGGTGCAATCATGTCAAAGGCTGGGGCGAACCAACAATATGGTCGACACAAACCAACTTCCCTCCCCACTAAAAATTTTTCTTTGAGTGCAGGGTCGAGAGGTAGTAAGGAAGCACTAGGACAGCACTGGGGAAAATGACGGTTCCACCACTTGCTTAAGATTATCTCTTTTCCTCTTTCTCTTATAATTTTCTAGTACAACTAAAGCCACCTTTTGAATCATTTGCAGGTACCTCAGAATCAGACAGCTGATACGAAAAAACCTGTACATATCGAATCACCTGCTCAATCAATGGGAGAACCCTGTAGAAAATGAGTCATCGACTTCACCAATTGAAGTCCTGTATATAGAGAACTGTCAGCTCAATCAATCAGAGCGCCCTGTACAAATCGAGTCATCGACTTCACCAATTGAAGTCCAGTATATAGAAAAACGTCAGCTCAATCAATCGGAGCACCCTGCACAAATCGAATGACGGCTTCGCCAACCGGAGCCTTGTATATAGCAAGCTGCAAACTTCTCCAACAAAGCAATTTGCATCGCCGCTCCGTCGCCACAAATGGTGGAATAGACAATCGCAAACCTCGTTATCAATGTTCCGCCAATCGATGGCCACAACTTAGCTTCGCAGTCAAGAGTATCTCTTGGGCATGCTTTCATTTCATTTACTATTTACTTTGAATCTTTTAACGTTTTTCCCACGCAGCTTCGGGCATGATTATGGTTTAATCAATCACTCCCAAGCAGAGATTACCTTACATTTCAGTGCATAGCTCTCCCAACAAGAGGAGACGCACTTTACAAATCAAGCTCTCCCAACATGCGGAGACATTTCTCAGTGCAAAGCTATCCCAACAAGCGGAGATAATTTTCAAATGCTTCGACAGCTGCGGAATAGTATACAACCCGGCTAACAAATCGAGTCAAGATCAAGCATCCCATCATCCCGATCCCAAATAACGGCTCACCGACAGCCATGCATCATCATTCCTGCATCATTTACATCGCATCTTAATATATTCTACATTATAATATATTGGTATGCGTGTATTTTATTTATTTTGCAGGAACAAACACCGCAACATGAAACTTTTTCTTAGCAGTAGACCAAACTACAACACTATGAGGACAGCCAACCCATTAGCGGGCCTAGGATCCAAGCTCACGACGATAAGTGAAACTCAAAATTTCAAATCGTTCAAATCAAGCCACAAAATTCAGGCTATCATGAGTGCCCAATCTTCCGTCTCGCCGTATCGTCATAATACGATACTGGGGCAATTCCTACGAGTGTCGCTTCCTCAAAGTCTTCACTCCAGAACTACATGAGGCCTGATCCTCGTTAAGCCCGAGATATGTAAGCAATTCAAAGCCAGAATTCGGCCCCAATATCTCCAAAAGCTTCCCCAATATTCCCAAAATCTTCCCAGATTCTTCCTCAACTCAACCCTGCAATTTACCATTTCCTGCAATACATGTCTAAGTCGGGACAAAATTGGCCTTGGTTCAATTTCTTTGCCTGAAAACTCTTTCAGCATCTTCGGTCAAGAGGGGCAGCTGTTGACGATCAATTTTGACCCTTGCTTTTAAACTAATATATTTATACTTAATAATTTACAATAAATATTTTTAAAGTGCTTTCTAGTAACAAATACCTATTTTAACAGATTAAATAATTTTGAAATTAGTCGCGTAGTATTAGCACTATATAGTTACAAATATATTTACTATTTCCAAGATTATTAAAATATTTTATATATATACATTACATAGGTTCTATAATTAATTTGATAGATTACTCTTTAATTTCTAGTTAATTAGATTACTATGTGAAATTCGAAATTAGCGTTACAATTTAGGAAAAATAATGTATTTTATAGCTAATTAATTAAAGTAATTAGTAGTATATATAATAATTATAATTTTACTACATTAGTTGAAAATTGCTAAGTTTATTTAAATTAAATTTAAAAGGGTTAGAAGACCAAAAGGCCATAATTGCAATTCTCAAATCAAAGGTAAAATAGCCATTTATTAAATTATTCTTGGCCCAACTAACAAGCCCAGTGCGAAAATACACCCAACCCAAACAACCCCATCTCTCCATTGTGGCGATCCAAGCCATCCTATTTGCACCAATCAGAGCACGCCACGTCACTCTCCAATCCCACTCAAAAAATAAACACAAATGATCTGAGTCGTTGGTCCAAACCATCGATGACCTAGGATTATCCCTATTTTCTATTTTAATTTTGACCTATTATCAGATATTATCTCCGCCGTTGGATCACAAAAATCCAACAGTTCCCATATTTTCCCAAATTGATTTCTTTAAACACATAAAGCCCCAATTTATTTGGGCCGTTGATCAAATGATCAAACGGTGCATATTCCGTCTCTCAACCATAACCCTCAGAGACCAATCCCCAATCCCCTAACCCGAAATCATTTCTTCTATGACCCCCCC
>MCJB01034075.1:50933-69271 GCA_002018475.1 Nicotiana obtusifolia | reverse complement strand
CCCCCCCCCCCCCCCGCCCTTCTTTCGCTTTTATCTCTCACTTCTCTCAACCTCACAGACATAGCCAGCAAAGAAACCTTGCACAAATTCGTGCAAGGCTTCAAATCAACCAGAGATTCATACTTTGTCTCTCCATCTCCCCGAATCCCGCTAGTTTCGCCTTTTTTCTCTCCAAATCTGAGAGATTAGACACAGCTCAAGAGGTCGAAACACCATTCCTTTGTTTTTTCACATCAACTTGCAGATTTATCTCCTTTATCCCTAGGAGATGAAGCCAGTGAGCCCAGTTTCCATTCTCGTTGTTATAATTCAAAAATCCAAATTCAAAACCCTAGACCTAATTGATGAACTTTCATTTCATCTATTTTTTCCACTAACTCTCCCAAAACGGAGCATGCATGTGCACGATGCATAGTTTCATCATGAATATTATGTACCCAATATCAAATGCAGTGACCTCTGGGTTTTAGGATTTGTCCGTTGGTTCTTTTCCTTCAGTGGTTGACTGTTTTCCACTCAGGTTCAACTCCCCTTTGTCTTTGAGATTTTTTCACTCGATTTGCAATTATCACCTACCATGCGTCACTCTTCACTATTGATTTGAATTTATGAAGCCCTAAGAGCCTACAACGGCACTATAAATAGAACTCTTTAATGTTCTCACCAACACAACGACCTAATACTGAAATCATCTACACAATCACTTAAGAGCAATTTTGAGTTAAAAAGCCTAGGGTTCCTTATTGTTTCTTTTCTTTTTCATTTTCTGAGTACTGTCGCTGCTTCGGACTTGACATTTTTGGGTTTTAAGCAACTAAGAGGGTCTTCTTTTAGTCTGCTGCCCTCAAAAAGATCAGTACATCCCTCATCTCTCTCTTTTGCTCATCTCCTTTGAATGCTATAAATGTGCTAGTTATCTTCTGAGAATTACAATACTTTACAGTGTATTGCTGTATAAATGAACTTGGTTGTCTCATGATTAGTTAAAATCTTCAGATAATGTTTAGTTCAAAACTTACTTGGTATAGTACTTCCCTGTATTTAATCTCTTTGAACTACTGTTGGTTTTTGTGAAGCTTACATGTATCTATCATTAAGTTATCTTCCATAAAAACAGGACTTAGTTTTTCTGTTTAATCAAGTGATAACTTTTAAAAGCTGAAGCATGACTACTTCACATTTAGATACTAAAGTGGACTATGTTAAAATACAATGCTTTCCTTTATCTATAACTCCCTCTCCTCATGACATGTTTAATCTAATTTTGTAATGTGCAAAGCTCCCCTGTCTATATGAAGTCATAACCTCAGTTGAATTATTCATATAACTGACTGAATATTGTATGTTCCTGCTTGATTCCTAATTTCATGCTCTGTCTTGAATCATCCCAGTCCTTTCCCTATTGTTAATTTGAAACTAAACCTGATCCTTAAGCCTTATGAGGTCCTTTGTTCATACTGTCTGAACATGATGACTTGCTAAGGTTAATACTATTAGAAATATAACTCTGTTGAGCCCTTAGGGATTCCATGTCCAAATCTGTGAACTTGCAGTCATGTTGGAAGTGCAATCCTGTTTCTAATATCTTCTGTAAAAGTGGCCAGCCCTAGCTATTTTCGTTGAATCTTTATTGATGACCCTTAAAGTGCAAAGTAGTATAATCAACCCATGCATATGCTAGAAACAAACTAATCAGTTCACAGTAGGTTTGCCAGAGACAGGAACATCTGTATCTTTGTATTGCTGCATATATGAACCCTGTATATATTGCCTTTCCTTTGAGTGTGCTCTTCCCTAATGTTCAGACCTTTACAGTATGCTTGTGATGTTTCTGCTCCTCACCTATGCGTGTTAGATAGTTAGACCTTCACTTCACTTGATATGTATTTTTATTTGGTATCAAATGTAGACTATGTGTTCTTATGTTAGGAGGGAAAGTGTACTTTTGTGGTAAGTAATGCTATAGCATTTAGTTTACATTGAAAGGGCTTCATTGGTATTTAAACCTATAAGGAAAACATGCTATTAGTGGTTAGGGGTATTTGGGAGTGGAGTTTAACTTTAGGTTGGGCTGCTCTCCCCGGTACAAGCATTGCCCTGGGTCTTGAGTCTCTTGGGAAATTTGAAGCATCGGGGTTTTCAAAAGGATTATTGACCTGGTGTAGAACTTCCTCCTTAGCCCTTAATTCATTACACATTTGTCTCATTAGGGGTTTCAAAGTAAATTATTTGCCGCGTATAACTACCACATTAATATAATTTCCCACAGTATTTGAGTATTGGTAAATTTCTTGTTCCAGTCGTTTGTCTATATACATTTCATACATGTTTGAATATGTTGAAAATATGGAATATACATCTAATGACCCTCTTTCTTTTTTTGGGCATGTACGCACTTGGGCCTTCTGAGTTCCTAAGGAACTCAGGCCCAAACTAGCCTTGTTGCATTTTCTGGAAGGTCCAGTCAGCTATAGCCATATCTTTCAATTGCTGGGCCTACCTTCTTGAGGCCCAACCACCAGAGTCCAGTCTTCTTTCCCTCATCTCCTTCGTTACTATTTATTGCTTCCATAATCTAGTTTACTGCTTCATTACTTTCACCTATTGCCCTTTTCATTTTATCGTATTTTGTTATCATATATTTAACACTCATATATTAGATCATGCACTTTACCTTCATGCTTTAATATCACATGAAACATAGGCAAGCTTTAAATAATATAGGAATTAGTTAGCAATTAATCTTCATTTTGCTAATTATAATTTATTCATATCATTACCATGATCTCGCTCACTTGCTTTTTCTTAAAGATTTTTGAAGCCCTGAATTTAATCAAAACAGTGCCCCCGTTTTCATAAAGGAAGATTAGAAAAGAATATCGGGTTTTACTAACAAGAGGTAAGTCGGATTTTTATAAAACAGTGAAGTACCATTGCCCAAAAGTAAACTTTTAAAAGATTGCCTCTCTTCGTGTTTTAGAATCAAGGTGCCTTTAGGTTCACTTTCTTACAAACATCTTTAAGAATTATATAAACATCCATTCCTTAAATCAACCGCTTCCATAACTTAATCTCATCTTGCAAGCCTTATAAAATACGGACTACTTTCAGAACTCTTTTAACCTATCTCTAGACTCTTTTATAAATTCACAATCCCTCTTAAAGTCTTACATCTCTTTATATACCCTCCCTTATATATATATATATATATATATATATATATATATATATATATATATATATATATATATATATATATATATANATATATATTAAGCAATGCTTTTAATGGTAATTAAGCATAGCATAAATAAATAACCTCTTAAAATAGTCTAAGTCCTATGGAGCTGCCTCAGATAGATTTTAAGGGGTGCCTAACACCTTCCACGTAGAAGAATATGAACCCTTACCCGTAATATCACTGGTTAGCAGATTAGTAAAAATGTAACTTAGTAATCAAATAGGTACCCTAATATACCTTTAAATATTAGGTGGCGGCTCTCTTTCATTAACAACAGAGAAACCACAAGTTGAATCCTGTCTTGACTAGTGCAAAATAGGGTGCAACAATCATCGCTGAAATTGAACTTGGCATCCTTCTCAAGAAGCTTGCACAACAGGTTCACCACTTTAGAGAAATCTTTGATAAAGCGCCGTTAAATACTCGCATAGCCTAAGAAACTCCACACACCCTTCACCGAAGTTGGGGGTGGAAGCTTAGAACTCACTTCAATCTTTGCCTTGACAAATTCAATTCCATTCCTTTAGATTTTATGGCCAAGGACAATACATTCCTTGACCATGAAATAGCACTTCTCCCAATTGAGTACCAAATTGGTTTTTTCACATCTAGCTAACACTTTATTCAAATTTGCAAGACAATCATCAAAATAATCCCCAACCAATGAGAAGTCATCCATGAAAACTTCAAGGTAGTCCTCCACCATGTCCGTGAAAATAGCCATCATACACCTTTGAAAAATCGTCGGTGCATTGCACAAACCAAATGGCATTCGATTGAAAGCAAGAGTACCATAGGGACATATAAATGTTGTTTTCTCTTGATCTTCTGAAGCAATGAAAATTTGGATGTAGCCCGGGTACCCATCAAGAAAATAATAGAAAGCATGGTCGGACAATCTATTGAGCATTTGATTTGAGAAAGGAAGTGGAAAGTGATCCTTCCTTGTTACTTTGTTGAGCTTGCGATAATCCATACACACCTCCAACCGGTCACCGTTCTTGTAGGAATCAATTCATTCTTGTCATTGGTGACCACTGTCGTTGCCCCCTTCTTTGGGACACATTGAACCGGAGAAGTCCATGAACTATCGGAGATGGGGTAGACAACCCCAACATCTAACCACTTGATAATATCCTCCGTTACAACTTCTTGCATAACCTCATTGAGTCTTTTTTGATGTTAAATAGATGGTTTAGAGCTATCCTCTAACTTGATCTTATGCATGCAAAAGGCGGGGCTTATACCCCAAATACCCACCAAGGTCCACCAATTAACCTTCTTCCTCTTTTGTAGCACCGCCAATGTGGAATCTACCTGCACGTTAGTCAAACAAGCAGAAAGAATAACCGGTAAAGTATAACAAGGGACAAGAAATTAATACCAAAGATGTGGAGGCAATGGCTTCAACTCCAAGGTAGGTGGCTCTTCAATAAAAGGCTTTGTAGGAGGAGTCTTCCTATTTCAAGATCCAAGGATAATTTTTGGGGTGCATAGTTGTACGACCCTATTCTTTTCATAGAGTTCACACATTCCATGAAGCCATCCCTCTTGTCATCATCAAAGTTGAGCAAGACGGCCTCCAACATATCACCAACATTGATTGTAGCACTTGTATCATCAATAATGACAAAAGAACACACCTCATTGCTATTTAGTTGCCGCATGGACTTATACACATGGAATACCTTTTTTTTATCACCAACACGGAAAGTGAGTTCTCCGACTTCAACATCAGAAAGAGCCTTACCCGTAGCAAGAAAAGGTCTCCCAAGAATAATTGGCACTTCATAATCAACCTTACAATCTAGAATAACAAAACCCGCCGGAAGAATGAATTTATCAACCCCGACCAGAACATCTTCAATCACACCCAATGGCATTTTCATGGTACGATCGACCATTTGCAATCTCATCAAAGTGGGTCTTGGTTGCCCAATCCCCAAAGTCTTGTAACCGGATAGGGCATCAAATTTATACTTGCCCCAAGATCACAAAGAGCTTTACCAAACTAGGCACTTCTAATTGTACAAGGAATTGTGAAAGCACCATGATCCTCCAACTTAGGAGCCATTGAATGAACAATTGCTCTCACTTGATGAGTGACTTTGATAATCTCAAAATTCATTGACTGCTTCTTTGTCACAAGATCTTTCATTAACTTTGTATGACCGGGCATTTGTTCCAAAGCTTCGACTAATGGCACATTGATTGAGAGACTCTTCATCATTTGAATGAACTTCTTGAATTGATTCTCACCATTTTTCTTGGCAGGTCTTTGAGGGTATGGAGGTGGAGACTTAGGCAATGGTGCCTTTGCTTTTTGCTCTACTGGCTCAGGTATGTCAATGATGTGTCCCCTAGACGAGTTCACCTCCTCTTGAGTCTCTTTCACACTATCATCAATATCAATCCAAACTTCCTCATTTGGTTGAACGACATTGTTCGGGATCTCTTCTTCTTGAATTACTTGATCATCATCAACAAGTCGCCTTCCACTTGAGGTTGGTACATTCCCACCTCTTCCACTTCTTGTGATAACCACCATGGCATGCCCCGTATTGTTACCTCCCTTTGGGTTTACCACCGTGTCACTTGGTAGTGCACCCTTAGGATGAGAATTTAGAGCTTGAGATTTGCCCCATTTGAACTTCTAGGTTGCGGATTGATGTGTTGTGTGAGGCAAGTTGGGCATCCGAATCGGCATTCTTTTCCATCATTTGCTTGAACATATTCTTAATACATCCCATTATTGTTTGAAGAACTTGAACCATGGGAAGGATAAGGAGGTGGGTTGCTCGGTTGTCGATACATTTGGGGCCTTTGAAAACCCGACCCTTGGTTGCGTTGCTTGTTACCCCAACCACCTTGTTTGTTGCCTCCCCAATTTCCTTGGTTGTTTCTAGTCCAATTTCCTTGATTGCTGTTATTATGCCAATTCCCTTGATTGTTAGAATTCTAATTGCCATGATTGTTTTGTGGTCGCCATTATTGTTGATTCAGGCCTTGGATGTTGTTTATTTTCCCTTGAAAATTGTTCACATATTGCACTTCTTTCTCTTGCTCATTGTAAGAATCATCTTGATCAAAATCATTATCATCTTGTACATAGTTCTCCACTCAGGTTTGTACTTGTTGACCCTTGGTCCTTCTCTTGTTCACCAAAACATTCACTCCCTCCATAGCATGAACTTGCTTAGGAGCTTGCACTTGATTTAGTTGGGCCTTTGCTAGTTTAGTCATTGTAGTGGTCAATTCAGCAATGGCTTGCCCACGGTCTTGAAATTTTTTGTGAAGGTGGATCATATTCGGGTCACCTTATGGAACATTGGCCCGGTATTGCCAAGCCGACGATGTTTCCGCCATCTCATCCAAGATTTACACGCCTCCACATAAGGCGTAGTCATAAAGTTCCCACCGGCTAGTTGATTCACTACAAAATGGTTGGTTGTGTTAATCCCACGATAAAAGGTTTTTTGAATCATGTTTCCATCATATCATTGCTGGACATTCCTTAACCATTGTTCTATAGAGCTCCCATATTTCATGTAGTGGCTCATTGGCTCTTGCTTGAATTCCAAGATCTCATCTCGAAGTGTAGCCGTGTGCCCGGGAGAGAAAAACTTAGCAATGAGCTTGACCACCAACTCATCCCAAGTGTGAATTGAATGATTCGACAACATTCCATCCAATCTAAAGCTTTTTCCGTAGAGAGAAGGGAAAAAACCTTAGCCTCAATGCATCCTCGGATATATTAGTTTGCTTGCTCCCCGACATGTATCCACGAAGCCCTTCAAATGTTTATAAGCATTTTGAGTTGGAGCACCGATAAAGAAACGCAGTTGCTCAAGCAAAGTGAGCATCACATTGGTGATTTGGAAGTTGCCCGCTCTAATACGGGGAGGTACTATTGATCTAGCATAACCTTCGTTGGACAATATCCGGTATGGAGCCGCTCATGGTGGAGGTGGGGGTGGAATGGGCACATTGTCATGTGGTACCCCAGCCTCTCCGATTGGCATGAGGCTTAAGAGGTACCCCCTCTACTTGTTCCTCTTCGCTGTCCAATTCCCCCAAAGGCAAATTTTCGAGCTCATTGTCCGCCATGTTTGTGCCTATAATTTTCTTAATCAAATTAGTAAAACGGAAGGGAAAGAAGATATTCTAAAAACACACTCAGATATATATATCTAACACCGTTTTAACTCCCCGGCAACGGCGCCAAAAATTGATCCACGTCCAATCCGCACTCAATAGTGAGTGAAAACGGTCGTTGGAAGAATAGTACCCAACATGAGTCGAGGTCGATTTCCACAGGGAGTTTAATATGGGTGTTAGGGTGTACACTTGATGAGATTAAATGAAATAACTCAATTACGCTTCCAAACAAGGAATTTTATTTTCTACTTCTAAATTAACACTAACAAATGTAAACTAATAAGAAAAAACTAGAACGCAAGTAATTGCTTTTGTCAAATGGGTAAAAGGCCTAGGGATGTGACATTCACCTAGGTGTTCGCCTAATGGGTTAAGTACATTGACACTTGTTTTACTAATCGGGGTGTATTATAGCTCTCAACTCTAAGTTACCCACTTAATACCTCTGAGTCATAGAGTGATTTTGCCCAATTTGTCTTTCTCAAGCCCAAATGGGTATCAAGCTAAATAGTTGATATGAGCTCAAGTCGAGTTTTTCTTATCTCTAGTTCAAACCCTTTAATTAGGCTAGTCAAATTCTCAACTAGCCCAATTTCTTATTAGCCAAGTTTTTCTAGACTAGATCCCTCTTTCGCAAGTAAAAACAAAGTCAAAAAGGCATGAATCAATATTTGTAATCATTAATTCTAAAATTAAAGTATGACAAGGCTAAATAACAAACACCCAGTCATAAACAAGCATTAAATTAAATACCCATAAGGTTTACACACTAGGGTTGGGTCACAACCCTAGTAAATATCTAGCTGCTCATAGTAGAAAATAAAGAAAGCAAAGAAAAAATACTAATTAAACTCATAATATAAAATTAAAATGATAAACTATGATGTTTTTATCCCAAAACGATCACAAATTTCCTATAATGGAAAGCTACAACGGCTACAACTGCTAGAACTTCAAAACTTAACCTAAAAATGTGGTTCCCATCTATTTATAGTAGCTCAAAATTTGCTAACAAAAATGCCCCTCGGGAGGTTCTGCAGCCGCACAATTCCATTTGCAGTCCGCACATTGCTTGAGTTTGCAGGGGACTGGATTCGACAGCCACACAATTTGGTTTGCGGCTGCGATTTAGCTTCTGCGATCGCACAATTTATGTGCGGTCCGCACTTCAAGCAAGGCTCCAGTCTTGGTCATTTGCACTCTCTCTGAACTTTTTGAATTCTTGTCAATGCGGACCATCTTCTGCGGCCGCACAAATTATGTGCGGTCCATACTTCTGCTTCAAGAACTACTAGGCTTCTTCATTAGTTCTACGGCCACAGAGAGAATTCTGCGGTTCGCACTTGCTTCTGCGGACCGCACTTCTAGTATGTTGCGCCCCTTCTTGCCTTGTGAGTTGGAACACTCCTTTTTTAGTCGGATTTCTTCATTTTGGCTCAAATCTCCAACATTTTTGTAATTTGCACACTTTCATTAGTTTTGAGAACATAAATCAATACTTTCGGGCTAAAACAAAAGTAAGAAGGTACTAATAAGTGGTCAAAATCCGGAGTTATCAACTGCCCTACGGTGTCAGTAGTCTTGACTGGAAGGAAGTGTGCCGACTTTGTCAATCGATCCACAATTACCCAAATGGAATCTTATTTGCGAAAAGATCAGGGCAATCTAACAACAAAATCCATATTGATTATCCCATTTCCACAGTGGAATCTCAATATTTTGGGCTAACTCACCGGGTCTTTGGTGTTCAGCCTTTACCTGCTGGCAATTCATGCACATTGACACAAACTTGGCTATATCTCTTTTCATATTATTCCACCAATAGACCTCTTTCAAATCATGGTACATCTTAGTAGATCCCGGATGTATGGAGTACCTCGAGTTGTATGCTTCAATCATGATTTTTCTTCTATGATCATTCACATTGGGAACACATAATCGACCTTGATACCTCAGACTACCATTGATTGAATCCACAGTGAATACTATGACTTTCTTTCGGTTGATCCATTCTTTCAACTCCACTAAATACGGATCTTCATATTGATGGGACTTTACATGTTCAATCAAGGATGACTAGGCCCAATTTTGTATGGTCACATCACCACTATCAAGCTCAACAATTCGTACACCCAAGTTTGCCAAGCTATGGATCTCTCTTATCATAGGTTGTGCACGTACCACCAAACAAGCTAACTTACTTGCTGACTTTCAACTAAGAGCATCTGCTACCACATTGGCCTTCCCCGGATGGTACAAAATATCGACATCGTCGTCCTTGAGAAGTTCAAGCCAAATTCTTTTCCTCAAGTTCAGTTCCCGTTACTTGAAAATGTACTGCAAACTCTTGTGATCGGTATACACCTTACAATGGACATAGTACAGATAGTGGCGCCATATCTTTAAAGCAAACAACATCATGGCGAGTTTTAAGTTATGAGTGAGATAGTTCTTTTCATGGTTTCTTAATTGCCTTGAAGCATAGGCAACCACATTATCTTATTGCATTGCCTCACCTTATTGCATCAACACACACACCAACCCAATTCTTGAAGCGTCACAATACATAGTAAACCCCTCTAAGCCCGTAGGTAAGGTCAACATCGGTGCTGTTGTCAGTCTCATTTTCAATTCTTGAAAACTCCTTTCACAAGCATCCGACCATTGAAATTTGGCAGCTTTTTGTGTTAGTTTGGCCAAAGGAGACGCAAGAGTAGAAAAACCTTCAACAAACCTCTGATAGTAGTCGGCTACAAAAAGCTTCGAATCTCCATCGGTGTTGTTGGTCTAGGCCAACATTTAACTGCTTCAATCTTTTGTGGATAAACCTTGGTACCCTCACTTGATACCACATGACCCAAGAATGCCACGGATTCAAGCCAAAATTCGCACTTAGAAAATTTTGCATACAACTCATGCTCCAATAGTGTTTGCAATACCATCTTCAAATGATTGGTATGCTCCTCTTGACTTCGTGAGTAGACTAAAATCTCATCAATAAACATTATTAGGAATGTGTCGAGAAATGGTTTGAAAACTCGATTCATCAGATCCATTAAAGCTGCAGGTGCATTGGTCAACCCGAATGATATCACCAAAAATTCATAATGCCTATAGCGGGTACGAAAAGCTATTTTGGCAATATGTTTTTCTCGGATCTTCAAGTGATGGTACCCTAACCTTAAGTCAATCTTTGATAAATACTTTGCCCCTTGTAACTGGTCAAAAAGTCATCTATCCGAGGTAATGAATACTTATTCTTGATAGTCACCTTGTTAAGTTGACGATAGTCAATACACTTTCTCAAAGATCCATTTTTCTTTTTCACAAATAAAACTGGTGCAATCTGCGGCGTGACAATCGTCCTAATGAACCCTTTGTCGAGTAAGTCCTTTAATTGCTCCTTCAATTCTTTTAACTCTATTGGGGTCATTCGGTATGGCGGTAGATATTGATTGTGTATCTGGCATCATATCTATCCCAAATAATCCAATCAGGTGGAATACCGGGAAGTTCATTGGGAAAGATCTATGAAAACTCACAAACAACTGGTACAGATTGAAGAGTTGGTATCTCTGCACCCATGTTTGTGCTCTAACTAAGTGGTAAAGGCATCCCTTGGTATTCATCTTCTTTGCCTTAAGATAAGAAATAAACTTACCTCGAGGTTCAATAATATTGCCCTTCCATTCACGAACCGGCTCATTGGGAATTCAAACTTGACTACTTTAGCACGATAATCAAGGGTGGCATAACACTTGAATAGCCAATCCATCCCCATAATTACATCAAAGTCAACCATTTCTAACTCAATAAGATATGTCGTAGTCTCTTTATCCTGAACTATATTTACACAACCCCTATAAACACGAGAAGCAATAACCGAATCTCCAGCCGGAGTAGACACAGAAAATGGTTCAAGTAATTCTTCTGGATCTATCCCAAAATCCAAAGCAAAGTATGTGGTAACATAGGAAAACGTGGATCAAGGATCCATTAGAGCATCAGCATCAAGTGTGCAAACAGTGAGTATACCTGTGACAATGGCACCTGAAGCCTCTGCAGTAGGTGAGTGGGTATAACATAGAAACGGAGTTGAGTCCCCATAGAAGTGGCAATTGCCTAATGTGTCTTTCTTGCATTATGATCACCATGGGTCCCATTTCCCCAAGGTGTGGGTGGATCAGATGAAGTAGTAGCCATGGAAGTTGTTGGCTGGGCTCTCGATCCCTGTTGCCCATTGGGGCAGAACCTCTTCATGTGGCCTATTTGACCACACCCATAGCATGGGCCTCGAATCATTGGAGATGAGTCAGAATGTCTGAAATATGAGCCTACACTACTTTGAAGATGTTGAATGGTCCTGCGATCACTTTGAGCTGGTCTAATGTGACCTCCATGTCTTGAACTATAAGCCACTAGTGGGCCAATGAAAGCAGTTTGTACCATAGACTGTGGTCGCCTAAATGGCCCCCTTCTGTTCTGACCCTTGTGCAAACTAGGCACTGCACTGAAAGTACCAAAGGTACGAGCCTTCTTTTTCTGTTCTCTATTGACCTTTTCCTCTTGATGAATCCTCTCAAGATCCATACTCAAGTCCACAAAGTTAGCATAAGTAGTGTTCCTCCTTCCACTAGCCACATCAATTTCAAATACTCGAAATCAACCCATGAGCAAAGTTGATCAATCTTGTCATCATCCATGGGGATGAGGTGGGGAGCATAGCGAGATAACTTCTCGAACTTGATTTTACTCTGAAATAGACATAGTATCCTACTTTATGGTCTCAAATAATAGTGCAAGAGCAGCCCTAACTCCCGGTGGCAACCACTTCTTGATGAACATTTTGGTGAATTCTTCCCAAGTCATTGGAGGTGCATCCTCCGGTCTACTTTTCTCCATCCCTTTGAACCATAGGTCGGCTACATCTTTCAACTGGTAGGATACTAACCTAACAACTCGATGATTTTTCACTCCTAGCAAGGTAGTGGCCTTCTCAGTCTCCTCAAGAAGGTCTTGTGGATCCGCAAGAGGATCTGTTCCTGTAAATGTCAGTGATCCAAGCCTTACAAACTTCATGTCCAATTGTGCCATATCCTCAGTCACTATTGCTCTTATGCCTCCCTGATGGAGAGCTTGAATACCCATCTGCAGGTTCTGTTGAGTTTGCGTAGCCATTAGCTGTGCAAAATTATCCATGGCCTTCCTTATGCCGAAAAGGGTCTCATTTAAGCGGACTGGAGGTAGGGCAGGTGCCTCATCAACTTCTTCCTCATGCTCCTCCACCATTCTTGGAGCTATATGAGATGGCATAGTCTGTGTTTTTGCAGCCTTCGGAGGTCGGCTCCTAGGTCTAACGGGTGTCCCTCCCGAAGCCACATCGAGTATAGGAGCAGCTTCTTTATTCATATTGCTACCGCCTGTGTTCACCATATTCTATGAATCGAGATAACGCACGAGTTAAGAAACCTTTTAGATTCAAGCGCTACTGCACGATCTAGAATAGGGAGAAAGAATGAAACATTTCAATAATGTCCAAGTAGCCTTCCTGATATAAATGTGGTGCACAAGACACTGATAAAGAGAACTCTACTAGACACGATTCCATAGACATTCTAGGACTCGACTTAGAACCTACTGTTCTGATACCAAGTTTGTCACGACCCAAGATCCACGTGACCGGCACTTGGTGTACTATCCGACCCGAACGAACCAAACCCATATGTAAATCCTCTCTTATATGCATGTAGTAAACATTTTAAACAATAAAATCCATGCATGAAACTTGACCTTTAAAATAATTCTTTTTATTAAATCAAAGACATAAATATAATTGTTCATTCATGCACACCACATGAGTAACTATAGCTTACAACCTAAAAGAATAAACTAATATTGTTTATGGAATCTCTAAGACACATAATGAATATAATCGATAGAGACAAGCCCCAGTGACCCAAAAATATAAAATAAATAATACTCCACGATAGTAAGAGTGGAGCCTCACCAAAAGTATCAATAGGGCTGGCTCGCACTGTATAGGACCGGTGCCTGAAAATATTAATGGAAATTTGGCAAAAGGGCCTAAGCTTCACACATGAATCATGAACTGTTTTCCCAAAGAGTGGGACAAGATAGAAAAAGAAGATCAAGAGATATGAAAAGCATTGATATAATAAGAAAGCATTAATATCATTCATAAGTTAAACAAGGAGATGAAATAATATGTAAAACATATTTCAAAGTCACCTCCTTTAGCCTTTAAGTTCAACGAAAATCATGTGAGATTTTACCTTTAGCGGGAGCATTATACCGACATCGGCATAATAGAAACAAGACTAGGTGATTAACCTAACCACAAGTATTTGACCTTACTTGTCCAGGCGGCTTTCTGTGGTACTGTACGAGTCGACTTAACCTCATTACATTTAGTAATGATCATTTGCCCACAAATTAGGGGACTTTATCCCACAAACCTTGGCTAAACCTTGGAATGTGTCCTTACACCGACATGTGTAGTTCCATGGTAACGAATTCAAAATTCGAACCAATCTCGGTAATCTCCACTAGTAACTCCCAAAATATTTAAGTTTTCTAAAATAGATTAACAGCTTATAAGACTCAAATAAATGTACTTCAAATCAAATTACAATGTTTATAACCGATTCAATCATTTGCACAAAAATCAAATAAATGAGGTGGAGTTTTGATAAAGCGTGGAAATAATATTCACGCGCACAACATTCATGTTTCTAGTGGTCTTTCATACCATATCGATGACAGTTATTGCCTTTGCCTCTTGAAGGATTATTTTAGAACCCATATTGTTCTCTCGTTTATAAGGACCGCCACGATGACGATTATTATATCGTCCTTTGCCATGTCACATACATTCATGTGGCCTTGATAAGTATTTTGTTTTCTTTCAAACTTATCACGTGCTGCTAGCACATTCGCTTCTGCAAATGGAGCAGATCCAAGGGGGCGGGCCTCATGATTTTTCATCAAAAGAGTATTATGTTACTCAGCCACCAGAAGGCATGAGATCAACTTGGAATATTTTCTGAAACCCCTTTCACGGTATTGTTGTTGTAACACCATATTTGATGCATGAAAAGTCGTAAGAGTCTTTTTCAATAAATCCTCATTATTTATAGCCTCCCCACATAATTTTAATTGGGAAGTTATTCTAAATACAACAGAGTTATACTCGCTTACGATCTTAAAATTTTGCAACCGTAAGTGTATCCACTCATAACGAGCCCTTGGCAATACCGTTGCCTTAAGGTGGTCATACCTTTCCTTCAAGCCAGTTCACAATTCAAGTGAATTTTTCACTGTCAGATATTCAACCTTCAATCCTTCATCCAAATGATGACGAAGGAAAATCATAGCCTTCGCTTTGTCTTGACTTGGCCTTATTACCTTGAGTAATGGTATCACTAAGACCTTTAGCGTCTAAATGAAATTTAGCATCGAGAACCCATGATAAATAGTTCTTTCCAGAAATATTAAGTGCCACAAAATCAAGTTTTGATAAATTCGACATAATAAAAACTATCAAAGAAAATAACTCAAGTTAGAAAAAGGATAATGATGTAATGAAACAAATACCATAAGGCAGTGAGGATGAGATTAACAGTACCATCATATCCTTAATCTTTATTAATAATACTCATTCACGATCAACAACCAGTTATTAAGAATTAGATAGTATATGATCATGCTAGTTCTTTAGATAAGCCAAAAAAATGGATTCATATTGTAAAAGCATATAAGCATACATGGATAGAGAATTACGTAAAATTGAAAGCATGGCATACATTTGTACAATAATTGAACACATACGTTTGGAGCTATGTATGTCAAGTTTCTGTTATGTTTTTATCTCATAAACTGAAAGAATTAAGGCACCGATGTGTGAATTATATAACATTCATCTTTCCTCTTACGTAAGACAAAGCCTATTATAAGTAAGTCAAAAGAAATAGATTCCACCTATACAGATACATAGCGGCAGTACCAAAAAAATAACTTTTAAAAGAAATATACCAGTTGATAAAGTGATAGTACTTATGATTCCGATGTGAGTGAATGACGAGATTATAGTCTCGTTCTGATAACGTTTTATGAAATAAAAGTAATATAGTAAAATAAAATAACAAAAACAAAGATAATATAAGAGATGAGAGAACTCTTTTCTTTCTTTCGCTTCTGTGTGTCTTTACCCATTAGACTACAAGGCTATTTATTTATAAACCTAAAAGGTGAACTTTCACTCCATAAAACAATAAAAGAAATGGGAGTACTTAACATCAAATAGTAAGAGAGGTGTCCATAGCAGGGGCATCCACTCTCCTAAACTATTCACAACAAAGAATACCCCTTTTCTGACCTCACCGTGCAATTTTTCTACAGAAGCTATACGGATAACCTATCACTGTTGTACAGAAGACAAGCTATCGTTTTCAATGCTAAGAGTAACAAATCAAATTCAATTTCTTGATAGGCTGATCTTAGTTATGTCACATTCCGAAGATGTAAAAACTTAACCTATGTTTAATAGCAACATGAGGAAATATTTCGGCGGTGCCAAATATGCCAAGCACCAAACCTTTGAACAATTCCAATATTTCGGCAGTGCCAAACATGCTACTCAATATTAGAGGTTTGAATATTACTCGACGATGAAGGTGTTTGGTTAAGCTTATAAGCTGATTAAAGTGATTTATACGTACTTTTTATTTTATTTATGCGTTTGGTAAACACTCAAAGTGCTTGTAAGTCAAGTGCTTATAAGCTAAAATCAGCAATAAGTCATAAGTTGGTCACCCAGCTTATGGCTTTCAACTTGTAATTAAACACTTTTTGTTTGACCAGTTTATCTTTAATAATATTTTCTGATTTACAAAATACTTTTCTCCAAACAAATTCTAACTTTCTCTTTATTTCATATTTATTGTTCATCTTATTCTTTTTTACGAGAAACTTTTTAATTTATAATCTTTAGTAAAGTTTTTAAGAGTATTTTAGTCAATCTAACAAAAGTACTGTTTATCAATATTTTTTTTACTAAACACATCAACTACTTATTATCATTCATATTTCTACCCAAATGCGTAAATACTTATTTAAAAAATCAATTTCAATACTTAAAAAAACTTATTAGCATTACAAGCTTATCAACTATTTACAATCAGCTAATCCAAATAGGCTCAATATCTATCTTTTTTTGGCTTATTACTCGCGGTCAGTTCAGAGTTATGCTCTATAATAACTACTGTAATAACTAAGCACGAAGGTTGCACTCATTGTGCTCGTGTTTGCCATGCTCATATGTTTGTAATCTTGAAAATAATTCATCTCTTTCAAGAAAATCATGACATGCTAAACCCTAGTAAGGTTCTTCGTTTACATCGACTTAACCATATATTCACCTCTTTTGTGGACCCTCGTACGTCTTCTACTGAGGTTTTATCAAAATCAAAGATCAGATGTCATTCAATGGAAGCAGTATGTAAAACAACAGTTGCTCAAATCCACAATCAGGTAAGGGATATGCTTCCCAAATGGGTTGAGTAAGACCCTGATCAGTTAGGTAAGGACTTTGGAGGCTGGATAACTTTGAAATTTTCCCTCAAACCATAAGCCCAAAATCACCTAATACTACATGACAGGTACCTCTTACCTTCTTCCAAATATGAAATAGGGGCCACGTGCAGGTGACCAAGAAATTCTATCATTATATATTTTTTTAGATTTTCAGTTCTCAATGTTCCCACTTGTGTAACTAGTTTAATTTACCCTAGAATCCATAAATTATATAAGTCAAATAGCACATGGCCATCAAAGCCATTTCATGAAATCTATGAGCCCAACTGTGATAAAATATTCCATATTACTTCTATATTCCACGAAAGCTCTGAAAACTATAACAGCAAATATTAAATTTCAAATTACAGTAGTAAAGATATAAAGATATCATGGTCAACGATCTCAGATACAAGGATGCATCTGAATCTATCTCATAAATTGAACAACTTAGAGCTGATGCATCATGTACTCATATGAATCTACCATTCTTTGTGTTGATCACTTATATATAGAGAAGAAAGATAAATGTGTTTGAGCCTCTACTTCGACTGCATTGTTTTGACAGTTTCCTTTTAAATAATTATTTGTCTTTTCGAGTGAAAAGAATTGAGTTTATTACCACTTATTAAGGAACACAGTTTCACATATAAACTGTATGTATTACTCTACATGACTATATGACAGCGAGCAAGCATCTATATTCAAACGAAAGACAAACACTGTTTTTGGAATTAATGCTACTCCAACATTTAAGAAAAATGTACCTTTTCCAGGAATAAACTGTGTTCTTCCAAACTCAAAAAGGGTCTTGATGAATAGAAATTTTGGAGTAGGAAATAAAGTCTAAAAAAGAACTGATACCTACAGACTTTAACGTTCAAGTTGAAAATACTCATTTCTCTCTGCTACTATGTCTCATTTCTCTTTGTACATCATAATCTCTCTTCTTCTATCTCATATCTCATTGGTATATGTCATCAATTTGCTGCAGTTAAAAGGCATAGACAAAGAAAGGTTAGAGAAGGATATTACCCAGCTTCCGTTTATAATACTAGTAATAGCTAGTCACTATATCCGCGAAGAATTGTTGCAACAAATAACTAACATACAACACAATGCAAATAAAACAAAAAGTATAAAATTCACAAGGAGAAACAAAACTTAAACAAACTTTACTGCCCAACAAAAAAATGAACTTTGAATTTGTTAGGCAAATGACTATAAGATATGAAGTTTTCCTCCTAGCAGAAATTTATGTGTACATGTTAAAAAACAAAGAGAAAAGCAAGACCTAGTAAACAAAGCTTGAACTGATTTGTTTTATTTAGCTCTCCATCCTCCCCCC